>CABHPQ010121769.1:39005-59793 GCA_902168405.1 Peromyscus aztecus | reverse complement strand
GTATGTCAGAAGCTGGGCATGGTGGCTCACGCCTTTAATCCCAGCACTCGGAAGGCAGAGGCAGGCGGATCTCTGTGAGTTCGAGGCCAGCCTGGGCTACTGTGGGGGGCCGTTCTCGGGTTCCTCGTGGCTTTACCCAGCTGTGGGGGGCCGTTCTCGGGTTCCTCGTGGCTTTACCCAGCAGATCCACATAGAGGATGATTAGGACCACGGGCCTGAGTGCAGGTGTCTGAGATGGTCTGCACTTGGCTGTGCTGGGGGAGGAGGTCATTTGCTCCACCCCCTTGGCGTCTCTATAAAAACCCTGGGGCAGAGACAGTCGGGGCCCGTTGGAAAAGGTTCCAGGCCCTCTCGAGGCTATCCTTTATTTTCTATCTGTTTATCTCCGCGATATTCTCCGCAATAAATCTTTCTATCTAATATTTCCTGCTGTCCACACTCAAGAAAACTCTGGGAAGCTGTGGGGGTGGTGGGTAAACGCCCCACAGGCTACCAAGCGAGTTCCAAGAAAGGCGCAAAGCTACACAGAGAAACCCTGTCTCGAAAAACCAAAAAAAAAAAAAAAAAAAAAAAAGCTAGGAAGTATGATCTTTTTAGACGTCCAACCTTTGATTATTTTATGATCAATGGGCTATCAGTCAGTACAGATAGTGGCTGTATTGTGTTTTGGGAGTTTCTGTGGCCTCTGTGGACAACTAACTAATAAGGTTCAATGCCATGTCCTGTGATGTTTTATAATTATAAAGTGTTTTAATGAGCATTTTCTAACCATGCAGTTTTCTCGTTTTAAATTCTTTATTAACACACATATGCTTGCATGAATACAAATATACATATATGTAGATGCACACATCTATTATAATAAGTTATTAGATGTCCATGTTTTTCATCTCCGCAGTCCCTCTGCTGCCTCCCTGTTTAACACTTTTCACTCCTATTATTCCACTCTGTATCTTCACATTACTTATAATGTACTCTCCTCCATCCCTTCACTCATCCCTCTTCAAAGAGCTCTTTCTACTTTCATGGTTTCTACTTACAGCTCATGTGGAAAACAGAAACTTGGGGATCAGACATGAGGGATGTTATACAGCATTTTATATTCTCAGGCTGGAGGACCTCAACCACTATCTTACATTAAAGTTGCATCTATTAACTTTAAACGTTATAATTTCATGTTTCTTTGAATCATATTTCAATTCCATTGTGTTCCTGGTGTGGACCAGAAATGGACAAAAGAGGGGTTAGGTCTGGGGACCTATAGGGATAGTGTGAAAAGAAAGGAACTATAGAGGGAAGGAACAGAAAAAGGGGGGTCAAGAGCAAAAGAGCATGGGGCCTGTCAAGGAGTGCAGGAGAAAAGGGAAGATGATTCCCTGTCTATACCTATTTCCTCATCCAAGCTCACAGCAGCTCCACATACAACCAGAGATCCAATGCAAGTCAAAGAAGTTCATAGCTTCTTGATCCATGCTCCACTACATCTGATGAGCACCCTTAAGGTGGCTCTGAACCTAAGCCATAACCCTGTGCCTGGTCACATACTGCTAGGCAGCACAGAGAATTGCAGTATCTGTAAGACGGCCCCAGGAGTACTGGAATTTGCTGTATGCAAGTATGATGGAAACAATAGACCTGAATGTAATGACTGGAGTTAATGAGTCATGGAAAGAAAAAAAGGAGACACGGTCCAAATTAAAGGCTATTACAAAATTATGCCAATGAAAAGCTCCACAGAAAAGAGCAGGACTGAATGTTCCTGATAACTTGAAATACTACTCTTTTTTATATTTACTTATTTATTAGATTTTTTAAATAAATTTTTTTATTTTATAATTAATTTAATTTTACATATCATCCACGGATTCCCGTGTCCTACCCCTCCCACCTCCCAGTCTTCCTCCCCACAACCCACCCTCCATTCCCACCTCCTCCAAGACAAGGTCTCCCATGGGGAGTCAGCCTAGTCTGGTAGATTCAATTGAGGCAGGTCAGTCCCCTCCTCCCTGCAACAAGGCTGAGCAAAGTGTCTCAGCATAGGGACTAGGTTCCAAAATGCCAGCTTATGCACCAAGAACAGGTCCCAGTCCCACTGCCTGGGGGCCTCCTAAAAAGTTCAAACTAATCAACTGTCTTACTTATTCAGAAGGCCTGATCCAGTTTCATGGGGGGCTCCTCAGCTATTGGTTCACAGTTCATGTGTTTCCACTAGTTTGGCTATTTGTCCTTGTGTTTTTTGCAATCATGATCTCATTATCTCTTGCTCATATAATCCCTCCTCTCTCTTGCCGATTGGACTCCTGGAGCTCCACCTGGGGTTTGGCCATGGATTTCTGCATCTGCTTCCACCAGTCACTGGATGAGAGTTCTATCATGAGAGTTAGGGTGTTCAGCCATCTGATCAACAGAGTAGGTCAGCTCAGGCACTCTCTTGACCTTTGCCAGTAGTCTATAGTGAAGGTATCTTTGTGGATTTCTGGGGACCTCTCTAGCACTTTGCTTCTTCCTATTCCGATGCGGTTTTCATGGGCTGTAGAGCTAAACAGAGAATTCTCAACAGAAGAAGCTCAAATGGCTGAAAGAAATTTAAGGAATTGCTTAACGTCCTTAATCATCAGGGAAATACAAATCAAAATGAGTCTGAGATACCATCTTACACCCATCAGAATGGCTGAGATCAAAAACACTGAATGAAGACAGCTTATGCTGGAAAGGATGTGGAGCAAGGGGAACATTCTTACACTGTTGGTGGGAATGCAAGCTTGTACAGTCACTTTGGAAGTCAATATGGCACTTTCTTAGAAAATTGGGAATCAACCTCCCTCAAGACCCAAATATACCACTCTTGGGCATATACCCAAGGAATGCTCAATCATACCACAAAGACACATGCTCAACTATGTTCATCGCAGCATTATTTGTAATAGCAAGAACCTGGAAATAACCTAGATGCCCTTCAACTGATGAATGGATAAAGAAAATGTGGTACATATACACAATGGAGTACTACTCAGCAGAGAAAAACAATGACATCATGAGTTTTGCAGGCAAACGGATGGAACTAGAAAAAAATCATCCTGAATGAGGTAACCCAGACTCAGAAAGAGAATCATGGTATGTAGTCACTCATAAGTGGATACTAGATGTAAAGGAAAGGATAACCAGACTGCAACTCATAACTCCAGGGAGGCTACCTAGTAAAGAGGACCCTAAGAAAGACACAGGGATTTCCCAGGGACAGAGAAATGGAGGTGATCTACAAGAGCAATCTGGTGGTGAGGGGGGTAATGGAGGGCAAAGTTCGGGGGAAAGGGAGCTTAGGGGAGCAGGAGGTCCCAGCTGGATCAAGAACAGAGTGGGGGAACAAGGAAAGAGATATCATGATACTCTTACATGGGGAATACAGAACTGTGAGCTTGGATGAATCTGCACTTACAAGACCAGAAAGAGAAAGATTTTCAAGGACAGTTTGAGTTCATCTTGCTAGCTATAGTCATTTGAAGACCAGAGAACATTAGTATCTTGAGTACACAGAACGATCAACATATATGAGAGCACAGATGCTTAGGATAGGATTGGTGGAGCAAGCTGGTGTTATGTGATGGCCTGGAGTTCTGAGAGTGACAATGAGAAGCAATAGAGTTGATGCAGAGTAAGGGGAAGTAGCCACTGGTGTGGACCAGAAAGGGACTGAAGAGGAGCCAGATTCAAGTTACAGGTGGGGCAGTATAAAGACAAAGGAACTATAGAGGGAGAGGAGCAAAAGGAAAAGGAGAGGCAAATGTCACAGAGCATGGGACACTGGCAAGGAGCCCATGCAGGATAAGAGGGCAGGATAAAAGAGCAGCTCATTTCCAGGCTGTACTCACTATCTCATTCAGACCCACTTTAGCTACAAATCAAGTCTTGGATCTATTTCCAAGTCTAAGAAAACCATGGCCTGTCTGCTCCATGCTCCACTACTCCTGCTGACAACTCTCACAGTGGCTGTGAACCTCAGCCTGAACCCTGTGCTGGGTGACACACTGCTGGGTGTCATAGAGGAATCCAGTATGCAGGAAGAAGGGGCCCCAGAAGCACTGGACTATGCTGTCAGCAAGTACAATGAAAACAACAATGACTTGCATCTGAGCCGTGTTGTAAAAGTAGAAAGAGTCCAAAAACAGGTATGTGACCCTTGAAGTGAAGGAGCCTGAATTTGTCACTTAGAGGGACATACATGTTGCCCTAATCCAGCATTGATTCCTCCCTGCTGCACCGCTCCTGAATGTAGTACACTGTGATTTGCCACCAGTGATCTAAGATGGACATAACAGCAGTATCCATACACCGCTGTCTCATTTTAAGCCTTGTCCTAAGATTTGCTGTTATCTGGAAGCCCTTGTAGATGGGATTTCCCCAAGTTAAATACCCTCTATTAGGTTGTTGTGTACCTTAGGGATATGATGCAGGTAGGGGCATGTGTGTTCCTTATTTAACTTCTCAGCCACATCCTGAATGATGGTACAAATCAGGGTCCTTCAATAAGATGAATGTCCTTACATCAGTCTTCTGAAACCTGGAGGCAGTGTCCACATATAATTAAGAAACCATAAAAAAGAACAAATCATTACCACAGCTCACTTCTCTGCATGAATTTTGTGTATTTCATTTAATTGTTATTCTGTCTATAGGAAAATGTTAAGAGTAGCCAAATCTGTAGCCCAGAGCCTGCCTGTCAATCTACTCTCTCACTTCACTATGACATTTTACTGGGTTGGCTCCGGCTTCCTTTTTCTCTTAAGACAAATATAGGTGAGTAATTTTGTAAATGTGTTGAAAGCAAACTGTTTAGTGTAAGTACTTCCCAGACTTGTTTTAATTTGACCTTTTTCCAAATTTAAAATTTTATTGATTCTTATGTATTTCACGTCATGCATATTGATCCCACTCATCTCCCAGTCCCTTCCCATCTGCCTCTAGCCTTGTAACCGCCCCAACTCAGGTTAAAGGAAATGTATGCTCTGATGGGTCATCTATATTTTCAACATATTTTAACTGAGAAATGAATAATTGAGTGTCAAGAAAACCATCCTTTAAGTTTGTGTGATGGTCCTGCCAGAGTTGATTGGATCATGAGGACCATGAGAGTGCTCTCGCCTAATCAATAGATTAGTCTTAAACACAATTTCTTTTTTTTTTTTTAACATAAAAACAGGTTATAATTTAAAAGTCCTGGGTTATTTTAAACAGTAAAGTATTTTCTCTGTAGAAAATAGTATAAATGATAACATTTCCCAATAAGCCCTTTTAAGCCAAATGATTGCTGAATTATACATTTAATATTGATTAGATTCTGGGATACAGAACAAACCTATATCTCTCATTAAGTCCATTGATTCTACAGTGTAAAAGTGCTGGATGTAAAGGTCAGTCTAGTGTTGAAAGTGAGTCATTGTTTTCTCTGTATAAGTTGTGGCTGGAAGAAACTTCTTATTTGATGTGATCCTAGGCCAAACCACATGTATGAAACCCCAGGCTGACTTGACCAACTGTCCCTTAAATGATCAGGCTGATCAGCAAGAGGTATAGACATGGCACATATCTTGGACCTATTGTACACTCAGGAGGGTTTGCAATTACATTAGTTTGTGAAAGTACGTATCAGATTATGTCTGCATATGTGCACATGGATGAATACATTAAAAAAGTGTGTGTGTGTGTGTGTGTGTGTGTGCGCGCATGCGCGTGTGTGTACATATGTATACAGTTGTATACTGAGTAGAGCATTTTCCTCATACTAATACAAATTTGGAAAAGTGAATATGTGACATTGCTGTGTTTTGAGAAGTGAATATATTTGTATGTATGAAGAGAATGTGGTTATTTGTGAAAATATGTATAGATTATTTGGAGTATATATAACCCAGTTGTTTAAGGTATGTGTGTACACATTAAAATTTCAAGTTGTTCTTTGGATTGGAGTATTAATTGAGTACTCTGAGAATATTCCTGGATGATATGGGTGTGTTGACTGCTAGATAGGAGCAAACAGCCTTAGTGGTCCTTAATGGGCAAAGCTCTATGCAATCCCAAGCTGAGCTTCTGTCCAGATCATGCTGAAATGAAGCCATCCAGTGCTTCCCCTTTTACCCAATGCCAGGCTTTTCCATTACAGAAGTCTTCTTGAGATAGAGTGACTCTGTATATCATGGCAGTTCCTCATTATGCTGCTTTCCCCCCACATAGTGTTGAAGACTTTCTGGGTCGCAAGCCCTAGATTCATAATTGTTGTCTCTGGTGCTAGAGCAGAGGGGGTGCAGCTTATGGAATCTGTCCCCGTTTCTTGACCACTAAGATCCTTGCATGAGTCATGATCTACTCTTTAAAGGTTGTTTTGTCAAAGAGATGTGAAAGCCTGTGAGTCTAAGATGTACACATATGTCTTTTTTTAAAATAAATATTTTTATTTTATACTTAATCTAATTTTACATATCAGCCACGGATTCCCCTGTCCTCCCACCCCCCCAGTCTACCTTCCCAATCCATCCCCTATTCCCACCTCCTCCAAGACAAGGTCTCCCATGGGGAGTCATCCCAGTCTGGTAGAGTCAGTTGAGGCAGGTACAGTCCCCTCCTCCCTGCAACAAGGCTGAGCAAAGTGTCTCAGCATAGGCCCTTGGTTCCAAAAAGCCAGCTCATGCACTAAGGACAGGTCCCGGTCCCACTGCCTGGGGGCCTCCTAAATAGTTCAAACTAATCAACTGTCTTACTTATCCAGAGGGCCTGATCCAGTTTCATGGGAGCTCCTCAGCTATTGGTTCACAGTTCATGTGTTTCCACTAGTTTGGCTATTTGTCCTTGTGTTTTTTGCAATCATGATCTCATTATCTCTTGCTCATATAATCCCTCCTCTCTCTTGCCGATTGGACTCCTGGAGCTCCACCTGGGGTTTGGCCATGGATCTCTGCATCTTCTTCCACCAGTCACTGGATGAGAGTTCTATCATGACAGTTAGGGTGTTCAGCCATCTGATCACCGGAGTAGGTCAGCTCAGGCATTCTCTTGACCATTGCCAGTAGTCTATAGTGAAGGTATCTTTGTGGATTTCTGGGGACCTCTCTAGCACTCTGCTTCTTCCTATTCCCATGGAGTCTTTATCATGGTGTCCTGAGTGAAGTAACCCAGACTCAGAAATACAAACATGGTATGTACTCACTCATTAAGTGGATACTAGATGTAAAGCAAAGGATAATCAGACTGCAACTCACAACTCAAGGGAGGCTACCTAGTAAAGAGGACCCTAAGAAAGACACAGGGATCACCCAGCAACAGAGAAATAGATGAGATCTTGTAGCTGGAGTTTCCCCCCCCCCCCCGGGTCCCGCCAAACCCCGGCAGTCCCTTAACCCACTTATAAAATAAACATACAGATGCTTATATTATTTAAACTGCTTGGCCATTAGCTCAGGCCTATCATTGTCTAGCTCTAACTCTTATATTCAGCCCATTTCTATTAATCTATACTTTGCCACGTGGCTCGTGGCTTACTGGTACCTTATATCTTCCTTGTCCTGGCGGTGGCTCTAGGCAGTCTCCTCCTTCCCTTCCTGTTCCCTTAATTCTCCTCTCTGTTAATCCCGCCTATACTTCCTGTCCAGCTACTTGCCAATCAGTGTTTTATTTATTAACATATTTGTCATACAGAACATCCCACAGCAAGATCTACGTGAGCAAACGAGAGGTGGGGTGAGTAATGGAGGGCAAGGGTTGGGGGAAAGTGAGCTTAGGGGAACGGGAGGTCCCAGTTGGATCAGGAACAGAGTGGGAGAACAAGGAAAGAGATACCATGATAAATGTACACATATGTCTTATGTTAGATGAACACTACTGGTTCTGGCTGAGTGTCATTGGACTTGGCAGAGGTTTTGGATGGTGTCTTACTTGCTTCATTCCCATTCCCTGATACTTCTGGCTGCAAATATTCTTCTTAGTGGTAACCAGAACTAATTAACCTTCTCCATTTTTGCAGAGAGAATTCTGTTCTTTTGAGGTCTATATTATGACCTGGGAGAACCAGATGTCCCTGACAACTTCCAGGTGCCACAAAATATAAGTTTCTGCCACGCAATAATATGCAGATGGCACACTTCTTTGGCAGTACTTCATCACTCTCATGGAAGATTTTGCCTTCAAGATTATATTTCAGATCACTTGCATTAAGTTTCATAGTATATTAGACTGCTTGGGGTAGTTTCCCATACCCCAGGTGTTGTCCTGTATTATTTTCTCTTTCCCTGCAAATGGTTTGCTGCATAGCTCACTTGTACTTGCTCATTCCTTGCTCAATAAAAAATGTCTTACTAACTACTTTTGAGTGGCTCCTATCTCAGGATATGTATAGTGGTAGGGTGGGAAAGTAGTTAATGTTGGTTCACATGCACACATACACCTGTGCAGATCAGGACAAGACCTGCTGTCATTGTAATATCGTGAACTCAGAGATAACAATGTACAGATAATGTCTGGAAGTCAATAATGCTGACACAGCGGACATTATCAGCGGGACTGGAGAAAGTGGAGCAATATTGCTGCCTGTGAACTTAAGCTCCTCTCATAAAACAGATTTAGACAGTAAGGTATGTGTCATGGCTACCAATAATAGTGATCACCCACCCTCAGGAGTGTAGTCACCTAATGAAGGTGGCCTCCTTTCTTCAGATTCCAAAGAAATCCATGTGTGATGAGGGATAAATTCTATTTCTATAATGAAATGTTTCAGGACCTGGAAGAAGCAGAGACTAAAAGTGTGTATTTGTTTGTTTGCATGTGTATGTATATGTGTTACTTAGCAAAACACTAACCGGTAGCACACATTCTAGTTGTCTTAATAATGAAAACCCAGAGTCAGATATTTGAATAAGGCTGAAATATCAGAGAGATAAAAGAGCAAGCCACATCCACCCTCCTACTTAGCCAACTCCTCAGCCTGAAAAGGACAAGATCCTGTCTCTATGCATCCTCAGACTTCTCTGTGACTCTGTAGATTGAATGGACAGTGACTGTTATTTACAATACCTTCTAATATTTTTCCCAGAAACATGTTAGTTTATGGTTTGTTTCTGTGATGGGAAGAATGTTAATCTGGGAATTACATTGCTGTAAAAAATCATGGCCCCATAAATTCACTGCATTGTTAGCCACATATGGTTTTAATTTCCCCCTCTGTCCTTCTGGCCCTATTCATTTGACCCATCTCATGCTCTGTTTTACTTGAGATAATGTTCCAATCCCTAAAAGCTGAACATTTACCTCCTTAAGAGGCCAATTTTCATGCCAATATTCTGGTGCAATTATTGTTGCATCTGCACCTGTCTACATGACCTTCACTAACAATGTCTTTTATTCATATTTTTAATTTTGGTCATAGTTTATCCATAGAATTTTGCCAAAATATTCCCTTTATGGTTTTTCCTAAATTTTTCATTCTTTCTTCTATAGCTGTTCTATCATCCAGAGCAACATGGTTTCTTACAATAGGCATTAGGTTCCTTATTTGCTCTGAGAAGGAGTTTCCTCCACAATCACAGGAAATGATTGAATCAAATTTGACATAGAGGCTGGCAAGAGGCCCTCAAGGCATTTATTGATAGCAAAGGGCTACCTTCTCTGTCTCTTGTTGATCTTCATTCATTAGTCCAGTGCCTGCTTTTGCCACACCTTCTATATAATCCAAAAAAGAGCGTTCTGTTGGGATTATTGTTAGCAAAAACATTGTTTCTAGTTATGCCTTGTTTACTGTTCCTTTTTGGGTGACCTTGTTTACCACAACTGAAACATTTGACATTTGATTTTTGTTCAAATGTCTGGAAATCACCTCTCCAATCCAAGCCTCATCATGGTTATTAGATTCAATATTGACTGTATCTTGGATCCATTCCTTCAAGGAATGGATCTTGCCTTTAATAGCCTAATTAACCTTTTGCATTGTGCATTAGCATTTTCAAAGGCCAGAGTTTCAATTATTATTCTAGCTTCTGAATTTGTTATCATTCTATTTACTGCTGAAGTCAATCTTTGTAAGAAATCAGTGACAGTTCCTTTGGGGTCCTATATGACTTTAGTAAATGACTCAATTTCCTTTCCTACTTCTTCAATTCTGTCTCAAGCATTAAAGGTTGCTCTATAGCAAAAAGCCAGGGTATCATCATCATGTTGAGATTGCCTTTGTACGTTGGCATAATCTCCCTCTAAAAAAGATGGTCTTGGGAGACTTCTATACCTCTAGCCATACTTTATTGTTCCATGGTCTCAGCCTCATCCTTCTACCATGTCTTCTACTATAACTGAGGACCAGCCTCCAAAATGGCTGTAACCAAGCCTCTCCAGTCTTGAGGGATACTTCTATTACAAATTGACTATGAGTTTAGCATCTGCTCCAAAAAAGGTGAATGTATGCCATATGAGTTTATCGCTTTCTTAAATCTCTTCAAATATAACATTTGCACAGGAGTCCATTCAGCTCTTACACAATCTAGAGGAATATATATCATTTTGCAGTTCCTATAAATTACTGGATAAATTAATGTTGGCTGTTTGAAAACCTCAGACTGTTCCTCTGAAACCTTGTAATGAAATACTGAGATTGGTTCTCTTTAAATTCCTTGACTGGGTCTCAATATTTCTATGATCTGTTTAATAAGTGGTTCTAAAACTTTTATCTTGGCACTCATATTAATCAACTTTTGTAATGATAACACAAAAATGATCCAACAGGTATTATTTATAATTGACATTACATAAATCACATCTAAATTAACTATCCTTTCATTTAATTGCTCCTTTTCAAACCATCCAGCATATTATCACACAGAGAACTAATTCTCTCCATTATAATAATATTTACCATTTTTATTTTTATTTTTTGAACCTATTAAATATGTTTAACACTTTTATTCACTCTTTAACTCACTTTAAATAAAGCTCATTACCTAATACCTGAAAACACAAGAACACAGGTATAAAATTATCTCTACTCTAAAAAAATCAGTGACAACAGAGAACATACTTCATATCAAATAAAAACAGACTAATGGCTAACATGTTGAGATAGGAAAAATGAGGGTAACTTACTGAATTTTCCCAGACCTATTTTCTGGATCTAAATCACTCTGGGCTATTTATGTAATAAACTTGCAATGAAGTTAGTGATGGTTACAGATGGATGACTAATGGAAGAATTTAGCCTCTGGTTCTTTTAAGACTCATACTTATAAAGCAAGCTTCAAACAACTCAAATGTGCCTCATTAACTAATTAGAATGAAGAGAATTTACAGTGTTTTGGTCCCCTTTGTTTGAACTGGTGTAATTTCAAAGAGAACATCAATTAATCCTTCAAAGTAGATAAAAATGTAGAAATAGGGAAAAATCCATAGAGATATGTCATAAAAAAGATCTGTTCTTTAAAAAAAATTTCATTTATAGATATAGCTTTAAGATATTTATTTTATATCTCATTGTTTGGAATCTACAGGTAAACTTAATAATATGCTTTCATGGTCAACATACCTGTTGATGTCCTTACTAAGAATCATCAACCAAGGATGTCTAAAGGAGACACAATTTACATCACTAGTTTCATATCACTAATTATTGTTCTACTCATAATTTAAGTGGTTGAGTATAGTACTAATTTTATTACATGTTCTAAAGATAACCTAAAGATTATTCATGACAGAAAAAAGTCAAGCAGAGGAGTTACTTAATAATCCTCTATAAAAATATGTATTTTGCATTTAATTTATGTCTCAATTATAACAGCCTTAGTACATACCAAACATCCATATTTGGTGTGGATCAGTAGAATCTAACTATCTAAAGAAGAAGCTATTTTGTTAAGAACACTGCAAGCTATTTTCACTTTCTTTTTCTATGTTTTTTATTTTTTTAATTTTATAATTAGTTTAATTTTACATATCAGTCATGGATTCCCCTGTCTTCCTTCCTCCAACCCACCCCCGCCCTCCCCCAATCCACCCCCCATTCCCACCTCCTCCAAGACAAGGGCTCAGCTCAGTCTGGTAGATTCAGTTGAGGCAGTTCTAGTCCCCTGCTCCCTTCACCTAGGCTGAGCAAAGTGTCCCAGCATAGGCCCTAGGTTCCAAAAAGCCAGCTCATGCACTAAGGACAGGTCCCGGTCCCACTGCCTGGGGGCCTCCTAAATAGTTCAAGCTAATCAACTGTCTCACTTATCCAGAGGGCCTGATCCAGTTCCATGGGGGCTCCTTAGCTATTGGTTCATAGTTCATGTGTTTCCACTAATTTCGCTATTTGTCCCTGTGCTTTTTCCAATCATGGTCTCAATATCTCTTGGCCTACTCTGGTGATCAGATAGATGGCTGAACACCCTAACTGTCATGATAGAACTCTCATCCAGTGACTGATGGAAGCAGATGCAGAGATCCATGGCCAAGCTCCAGGTGGAGCTCCAGGAGTACAATCAGCGAGAGAGAGGAGGGATTTTTTAAATTTTTATTAAGAAATTTTCTATTCATTTTACATAACAACCACAGATCCCCTCCCTAACGTCCTCCTACTCCCCAGCCTTCCCCCTCATCCCAACTCCCATTCCCACCTCTTCCCAGGCAAGGCCTCCCATGAAGGAGTCAGCAGAACCTGATACACTCTGTTTAGGCAGTTTCAAGCCCCTCCACCTGCACTAAGGCTGTGTAAGTTGTCCAACTATAGGCAGTAGGCTCCAAAAAGTATATTCAATCCTAGGCATGGATCCTGATCCCACTGTTGGGATTAGATTTAGGAAGTGGTCTCCCCTAAGGCAATTTGCTCCATGGCTAAGGCTATTAGTGCCACAATTAGCACTGTAATAGCTGACTGATGCAGAGTCCTCTCCAAAGAGACCTTCTTATAGCCAGCAAATAGAAATTGTGTGGCTTTAGTTGCTAGCTCCATTCAGACTTTTACACTCCCAGTCCTGAGACCCAATGGCTCTCAACCACCTCATGCCACAGGGGCTCAAGGGAGGAAACCCAGCCACTATGAGTTGCGGTTTCATGAGGTCCCATTACCTGCTCTGTGTCAGCAGCTGCTCCCACAGCTGCTTCTTGTGGTGGGGGCTTCTGAGTCAACTGCTTATTTTTGAACTGAGTGTTTGGTCCTAGACGCTATTTTCTGTGTTAAGTCCAACACTCAGGAAAAGCTATTCTATCCTAAGGTTTTTCTATTATACTTAAGCCCACATTTCTCAAACTTCACAAAACTTTTATAACTTACTTATATTACAAATTTAGACCTAAATTAGTATATATAGAGAGATACTTGCTGTAGCTTAACTTTAACTCCTCTAGCTATATTTAAAATGGCTTTAACCAGCTATCTACTATTACTAAGCTTTATATTTATATTTTTACTCCCTAAAGAGAAAATCACTGCATACCAATTAATTATCAGAGCATGCCAACTTAACCTGTGGTGTTCCTTCCTTTTATTCTTCATACTTAAACGCCATGTTGGGCACCATATGTAGGAGATTAGCTCCAATCTGTTGAAGGGTTATTGGGGGGAGGAGTGGGGAATGAGGAATTATTAGATAGAAATATAGACAGAGATGACAAGAAAGACAGAGACACAGGACAGCTTCAGCAGGGCCCTGGGTCAATACCTAGTCACATGATTTTATTCATAATGGGCTTTTTATCAGCAAGGGGAGGGGCAAAATACTGTCCAGCTATAAAGCACCAACAAGTGTAGGCCCTTCAAAACACCTGGTAACCAAGCCCTTGACCAAATCATCTCATTATGCAGCCATGCTGAGCAAAGCAAGCTCAGACATTCTAACCTTGAGTAAAGCCTTACTAGGGAGCCTCTCTGGTACCCCATACAGGCCAATAGGAAAACATATGTAACAAAGTAATAATTCATAAATGGATACAGCTGGATGTGAACACATGAACTCCAGCCAATTCAGACCTGTGTCATTTGAGTTAGAGGAGGAGTACATGCACAAGTAATTGACTTAAAGTTCTCAGTGTGTTCACCCTGAAATTCTTCATACTGAGAAGGCAACCTTCTCTGCGTTTGTGTCCTCCTCCCTGGGCTAGAGGACACCATGGCAAGGATACATACCGGAGAGAAGGTGTTTGTCTAATCACCACTGGAATGGGTGCCCAGACCTCCCTAAAAGAATAGAGCCCAGTAATAGGCCAAAGCTCTCTAGTACCATCTCTAATATTCACCTGTGTAGGTAGAGTTGTTTTATGTGACAACATAGCTCTGGGAATAATTTTGTTTGCCTATTCCTATTCTGATATCCTGCCAATTGAGTGACATTTTTGCCCACCCATGAATTCTTCCTATGTGTCTATATCATTGACTGCTACTCAGAGCTGATCTCCCATTCCTGATTCCATTGAATGGATTTCATCTGTCTCCTTTGCCCTGCTTCCTGTTTTCTCAACAGTACAAAACACCTTGTAAAAGATACTCATAAGACCAACTTCAAGCAGGTTGTCTGGTGTGCTTTGGGGATGATAACTGGCAGCTCAGGAATGTAGGCATTAACTCTAGACAAACAAATTACCTGTATAATATAAAGTTATTGCACACTTTGAAAGTTCCTCAAAATGCTATTATGAGTCCTATTCTTATTCAAAAGGTCAATCAAAGAATAGTTAGGTATGTCAAATTGATCCCAGGAGAAAACACATGCAAGAAGTTTGTATCCGAAGTGGCCAACTGTCCCTTCAATGAACAGGCAGACAAGCAGAAGGTAAGCACATGGTTCTCAAAATGACCCTGGGTATATGGAGAACATTTCTACATCTGTATATGATGTCTGAAAAGGTTTTTCTTTTGCAAATATTTGTGTGCATGAGACATGGTACACATGAGGGCATATGTGGAGAGAGGGTGGGGATAGTCCATAGATACTCATGTTGGGTGAATAGATTCCCTCAGAAGAAGAGCTGTGATTAAATGAGGAGGAAGGATGCACACATGATTATTTTTCTCTCTTTACCAGAGAATTTGGTTACTAAGAGTATTTTGAGAGTGTTTCCCATTTTTTAATAGGAAGCAGCTGTGTAGATTGTTACTTGTGAGAAAAGTGCCTGTTCACTCCTAGCTTAATTTGTTTCAGAGATCTTACTAAAGAGATGTAGTATGGTGATATTTTATTTGTACTGAAATGTGATTTTATTTGTATGTTAATAAATAAAGTTGCTGGGGGTCAGAACTAATAGCAAGCCATAGTAGAAGCTGGGTGGTGGTGCCACACGCCTTTAATCCCAGCACTTGGGAGGCAGAGCTAGGCAGATCTCTGTGTGTTCAAGGATACAGCCAGTATGGAGATGCACGCCTTTAATCTCAATACCAACCATAGAAGACCTGGAGGTCTGTACAGATGGGCGGTGACGAGGAGGTCATGTGGTGGGTTTACAACCAATGAGAAGGCAGAACAGAAAAGTCTATAAAAAGACAGATACACAGGAAGTAGCGCTCTTGCTGAGAGGAAGGACAGCAGCGACAGTGAAGGGTAAGCCAGCTCTCAGTTACTGCTCTGATCTCTTGGGCTTTTAACTCTGCAATTGGCTCTGTGTTTCTTATGTTTCTTATTTAATAAGACTGTTCATCTGCAATGTAGAGCATATAAGTGGCTGAAATCCCTCTTGCTGATTCTATGACTCTACTGTCAGCTGTTGCCTTTGAACATGAATGGGTTCCTGAGATGTCACACACAGGGGTGGCAGCTTTCATCTTTTCAACACTTCCCATTTGCCCTTATTCTTTGCATTATGTCATGTCACCTGCTTTGCTTCTCATGTGACACTGTTTGTGGGTGGCCCATGTGCTGGAGGTGGATCGGCCTTGATCACATGGCCATCTCTGCTGTACAGGAGTATGCATGATCTTATGAACTCCAGGTGGAAGTACATGATTTCAGATGCACAGCAGACAATTCAAGCAATGGTGACTGGCCATTGAAGCATAAAGCTGAAAGTCCTGGGACTCAGAAGTGCCTGAAATGACCAGTGACTCATGGGTCTGTTTCCCATGTCCAACTTACTTAACAGACTAACCATATTCCCTTTTACTTTTGACTTCATTGATGATGTATGTTTCTTCCCCTTTTCAGAGAACATCATGCAGCTTCACTATGTTCAACTTCTCTCTGAAGCTGTTTGGAATTGTCATGCAATTCAAGTGCATAAGTGTCTCAGGGTATGAGCCATGGCATGCTATGTTACCTGCCTCTTATGTACCTTGCTTGGACTGCCCCAACCTTCATATGAATGCCTAAGTCCTTAGAGATAACACCCCATTGTGACAGGAGCAGGAGCCCCCACAGAGAAGCCTGCTGAGGTCAAGTAATACACATGTAAATAACTGTCCCATTTCTCTTTTCTCCTCCTTTCTTCAAATTGCACAAATACAAGCCGCACATGGATTATCCTTGCTTTACTCAATAAAAATAGACTCATTGGCTCCTGAGTTGCTGCTGTCTCTTAATGTGTAGAGAGATAGGACCAAACACACAGGACCTGAGGGTTCTTAGTCACATTTGTGACAGGTGTTAACTATTGCCTGTGGAGATGTCCAGGTTTTAGATAATAAAAAAGAGATATAAAAATATACCAACTAGCATTTGAGGGAGGATGACATGTCCATCTGTCCAGACCCCTGAGCATCCTTCTCATACTCCCTGGGCCACTATGGTGGTGTCAGGTTATGCTTCCAACTTGACTTTCATCATATATACAAGTCAGTCCTACTGCACATCTAGACAGGGGATTGATTTTCTTCATTAGCAGCCTGAAGTATGGTAGAATATCTTCTGTGTCCAGTGGGGATATTTTAGAAAATTACACATTAATGCCACCACAGTTACAGCCAACATCTGATAGCCTCATATGGAAAGGTATGAATCTCACATAGACACCCTCACAGTCCTCACTCACTATTGTTACCTAAGCAGGGCAGAAGGAACAAACTCTCACACTCTGGCAATGGAAGCCATTTTCTCAAGTTCCTTCAGTGTTCCCACTAATATTAGGAAATTGTCTTGAAGGCATCGTACAAAGCAATAGTTCAAATGCAAACAGGAGTTTCAACTCTGAGAGCTATAAGCCAGGATTCCAAGAGGTCCAGTGTGTAGAGTAAAGGTCATCAGGAACTCATAGAATTGTTTGTCATGATCCATTTCTTTTCAAGCCTGCATGCCAGCTTTTGGAACTCAATTGATATATCAAAAGTCCTTGAAGTTAGGAACAGGAAGCCATACCAGTGGCCATTAGCTTCTTAGACTTGAGTCAGTGAGTATAATACAGGCTGTGGGTCTTGGTATACCAGGACACGAATCACAAATCACAGCAAATTTCAAGTGACGATGGAACTGAGATAATCTCATGTCCTATCCTGCCAGACAAAGGGCCATGATCTTCGCATCAGTTCCATTAGTTTGAACCTTTAAAGAAAAGAAAGTGTTTCTAACCTCTGGATGTGGGAGTATAATGAAAATATTTTCCAGGAGACAAATCTCCAAGGCTACCTTGAGTGTATGAATGCTCAGAGAAAAAATAACCTACATTATATTACACATGTATTGTAAACTCATATCATACATGTGTTCGATGCCTATGTAAATGCTGATGCTATATTTATATATTAAGAATTGTTCATAAAGAAGAACAAAGAGAGAGAAACAGAAAAAATAATTGTACATGATATGAGTATCCAGATAGAAAAATCCATATTCAGTACTCATAATGTCTTCTTATATCCCTTTACTAAAATTTGTGTGTGTGTCATATATGAATACTTATTTATACAATATGTGCAGCTCTGTATATGCATTGTGGTAGCCAGAGGTGAACATAAAGTGTCTTTCTTAATTGCTCTCAAACATAATTTATGAGCCAGTCTCTCACTGAACCCATAACTCATTAGTTCTGTTAGGAAGGCTAGCCAATGAGTTCTAAAGCTCCTCATTTCTCTGCTGGCATTGCAGATTGTACTGACATACTGACTTAGATAGATAATGGGGATCAAAACTAAGGTCCTCACAGGTACATGACAAGCACTTAAACAACTGAATGAACAATTTCCCCAGTCCCAATGTCACTTTTGAAAGCAAAAGTATGTAGAATTCTCTTCACCACAGAGCAGATGGATATTCATGAGAAACACTATTTTAGTGTCCTCTAGCTCATTCTATGCTGTCATTTTCTACCAGGAGATGGTGCCATACCCTATAGGTTGAGGCTTAGTCCATAAGGATGAATCAATCCTTAGCTCACATGTTAATCACCACCAGTTTGTAAATTAAGGGACCCTGACCCCCTTCTAGGGTTTTACTCACATGCTAAATTCACTCATAGAATTTAAAATAGTATGCATATTTAGCCACTGTACATAAAGAATATTCCAGGAGCAAGTCAGAGATATCATGAGCATAGTACTAGGCCATGCAATGATGACACGACCACACAAAGCCAGTCTGATGGACTTTAGTTTCCCATTGTATGTAAGAATTTTGCTTAAATGACACTGTAGTATATGAAGGTAGTAACAATATCAATTTCAATGCAAAGGGTGCACGGCCTGATAAAAATATTTTTCTATTAAAATGTTTATAACATTATAATTTTGAACATTTTGCTCCTTGATATTTGGCAGCAGGTAACACCTATCAATAAATAAAGATAGAATTTGCTTAATGTAGAAGTATTGGTGGTAGTTTGATTAAAAAAAGAAAGAATGAAACTCACCCTACTGACTAATTTTTGCTTTCACAAAGTATTTCACTGTTTTCTGAGAAGCCATTTGATAAATTTCACTTAAAGAAGAACTTTCAAAACTGGAGCTTATGCCCTTAAGGCTCCTAACTAGGATGGTGCAATGTTTTAACTACTATCATGATTCATATTTTTTATATACATGGCATCTTTATGAGCCTGATTTGATTTGGGTCTTTTAAAGCAATATTTCCTATCCTCAATAACCCACAGTGCTATCCTCAATTGAATATAAGCCATAGTCATTAGTGAAAGATAGAAGCTAAAATGGGTTTGGAGGACTGTAAATGTTCTAGGAGCTTTCTTTGGCAACACTTTTCATTAGCCACTACTCATAGTACCTTCAGGAATGTATTCAGATAAAGACAAATGTTCTTTAACACTGAAACAATTCTCAGTCACATCTCAGGCTCCACTGATAATTCCGTGTCTCTTGTTGTTCCCATCTCATGAACAATGAGGTCCACCTCTGTTTCTTTTACCTCTCCAAGGCACCCACATGTGTTAGAGATAACTGTCTCAAAATTTCTCTCAATCATCACTTTAATCTCCTTCCATGAGTCTCATATGATCCAAAACAGCTTCACAAATAGTGACTCATCATCCTTTTGTGACTGTAGATATAATTGGATATGTGACTAGTTAAGAATAGGAAGATAGGGAAACCTGAGGGGCATAAGATGGGACAAGAAAACACAACTCACCTGCATGTTGTTTAAGTCTTACTCTGGCTGACAGGCCAAAATTTTGAGAGAACAGGGTGTTTGTCTACAAAGCCTGAGAAGCCTTGATGTGGCCCATCCTCATTCCATTATTCATGGATTGTGTGTACATGGTATAGTACATTTCAGAATACATTGAGAACCATCTCTCACCTATAAAGTATAAAAAATATATATAAAGTATGTTTGACTTCCTTCTCATCTATACCTGCTAAGCATTTGTTTGAGGTTTTTGATCTCTTTTTTATGTTATTAGTATGGTTTTAATATCTGCCAAAAATACAATGTACCATATAAACCATATTATACTCTCATTTATTTTAAAACAATGCTTTAGGAAAAACTATATCCCACATTGTAGGGCATTTATTCTCAATATTATCTGTATTAGAATTTCAAAGCCATTGGGAAACCAAGATGTTAATTTCTGCCACTGCCTAGAGAAAGAGAATGAAGAAGGAGATGGGGAGCAAATATCATCTTGTCTTGAGTTAAAGTCAGCATAGTGGTCAGACACATGGCAGACAAGCATGCTTAGGTTGAACAGGAAGAATTAAAAAGCCAATAAGGAAACAAAAATGTTAGGGAAAGCCTGAAGAGTTCAGAGATAGAAAGAAGAACAAGAAAAGTTATGCTTTTGTGATTAACTCCATAACTCAGTCAGGGTTAAGGAGCCACAAGGCTGTGTCCTTGTCAGCTACTGCCTTGCTTGGTGTTTGTTTGTTTGTTTGTTTTTGGAGGTTTGATGCTGTGGAATAATCCACTTGTACACTATGAAGGTTTGTAACTCAAATTGCTTTAATAAAATGCTGATTGGCCAATAGCCAGGCAGGAAGTATAGGTGAAGCAACCAAACTAAGGATGATGGGAAGGAGAAGGGCAGAGTTAGACTGACACTAGTCAGCTGCCAAGCAAGCAGGACATGCAGAAAATGAGCAGGACATGCAGAAAATGAGGTAACCAACTGTGAGCTATGAGGACAAGTATAAATAGAAATATTGGTTTATTTAAGTTTAAGAGTTAGCTAGTAACAAGCCTAAGCTATTAGACAAACATCTTGTAATTTATATAAACTTTTGTATATTTATTTGGAACTGGGCAGTAGGGACAAAAAAAACCCTCTGCCTCTGTTTACATAGGATAGCCCAACTTAGTTTACATATAGTGGCCCAACTCAGTTAAGGAATTTCCACAGAAGTCCTGACAAAATTTCACACACACACACACTATATATATATATATATATATATATATATATATATATATATATATATATA
>CABHPQ010121769.1:0-38995 GCA_902168405.1 Peromyscus aztecus | reverse complement strand
ATATATATATATATATATATATATATATATATATATATATATATATAATGAAATGCAGCTTCTTGGTAACTGTCTTTCCTTAGGTAGGCCCTGTTTGTTAACAGCAAACAGAGGCATAGCCTTTAAGATGCAGCTTCCTGGTTCATGCTGATGGCACTGGCAGCTTTTTTGGGAGGTCATGCTACTGAACATTTAAATGGGGCTTATGAGGAGCAAACAGCTCTCTACTTGGTGGCAGCATGGACCCCAAAACTCTCCAGAGCTGGAGTAGTAAATATGGGTCCTACCAGTACATCGGCCAAGAAGCTAAGCTCTCACAGACCAAGGAGTGGGGCAGAGCCAGCCACCAAGGCTACTGCTTTGGGCCTATCCATGCCTGTTTAGCAGTTTAAAGGCTCATGTAGTCAGAAAAGAGAGAGATAGACAATAAGACAATAAAGACAGACTCAGATGAAGAAAACTTCTCAATAATTTACAGTATGTTAAAAATATATGTAGACTTGGAAGAGAGAAGAAAAAAGGTATAAAAAGTCCTTTAAAAAGGAATAGAGTAATAAGAAATTATAATAAGCCATATAAAGATGTGAAATACACAGAGAGTCTGGATTATGTATATTATTATGTTGCTGTGGTGATATTTTATTTGTGCTCTTACAAATAAAGCTTGCAGGGGGAGGGGTGAGAGGACAAAGCCAGCCACTATATTAAACATAGAGGTCAGGCAGTGGTAGCACACGCTTTAATCCTAGCATTCAGGAGGCAGAGATTCATCTGCATCTCTATGAGTTCAAGGCCACACTAGGAACAGAGCCAGGCATAGTGGCACATACCTTTAATCCCAGCACTAGTTAACCATAGAGGTCCAGAGGTCTATACAGACAGACAGAAAGTGATAGAGCTGGGTGGAAAGAGGAAGTATAGCTGGGTGGAGAGAGGAAGTAAGATGGCAGGGCACAGAAAGGTATATAAGGCATGAGTAGACAGGAAGTAACTCTCTTGGGCTGAGGATTTCCTATCAGTAAGAATTTGTGGCTGGCTTGTTCTATTCCTCTGATCTTTCAGCTTTCATTCCAATATCTGCCTCCAGGTTTTTTTACTAATAAGGCCTTTTAAGATCCATGTTACATGTTGCCTTTAAAATTTGTGGCTGCTAAGAGACCATGGATTATGGAAACTGTTATATTAAACCTACCAATATACTTTAAAATTATTCTGACTTCATTTTTTTAAGTCAAAAGGCATGTTACTTTGGGGGAGAGGTTATATTTTTGTTTCTACAGGAAATGAGAGGCTGTGGATTAATTCTGGGTTAAGAAAAATCGGGTTTCATTGAGGAAGACAGCCTGGAAAATCTTTGATGGGAACTGATGGCCCAGATGATCTAGCATCCAAATAGTTTCCAGGCTTCTAACTGAGGATCCAACCTCACAAAATACTACAGCAAATACTTAACAATTATCCTAAATTTTCTCAGGGTCCCAAATAGATTACCAGTGCCCCCAATCAACAGGAAGGAATCTAGACAACTATGCCCACATTATCAAAAAAATGGATTATGGGCCAACTGTTAATTTTTTATTATTTCTCTTTGATTCTATTTCTTGTCGAGGCCCACAAAGGCTTCCTAGTGAGATTTGAACTTCCTTTACCCAGAAGAGCTGCATTAGAGGATTATGTGATTTCTAGGTGATTGGAAGTGTCTATACTTGGCTGAGCTAGGTGGGGATCTTTTGCTCCACCCTTTGGCATTCCTATAAATAGCCCTTTAGAAGAGACAGGAGGGGCCAGTGAATAAGGCTATCCTGTATTTCTATCTATTTCTCTCCCTTCTATCCTTCTATCCAAATCCCTTATCCCTTACTCCTCAAGAGTACCCTGAGGTAAAATTTGGAAACCAGTCTCCTAGCTGGCCTCCCACAGATAGTGCCAGAAACAGGGACCTGGGACTTGTTAAAAGGAGTGTCAGGGGGATCATGGGTATAAGGACACATGCCTGATGAGGAATTAAAAATAAAAACAATGGTATTTTATTGTCAGGGGTAAAAGTTAGGCAGCAGAATGCCAAAGTTGAAAAGTGAGCATGCAGTGTATATTTCTATCTTGGTTTCTATCTTTTTTCTTTCTCTTAATTTCTACCTATAAAAATTAAGAAAAAATGTGAGGTAGAACATAGGAATATAGTGTAAGAAGAAATTTAGAATAAAAGTAGAACTAGGAATATTGGGTAAAAAGAAACTTAGGGTAAGTTAGAATAAGATAAGCAACAAGACAGAGGAACTATGTCCTTGATTTCCAACCATGGGACTATGAACACAAACTCCTGAGAAAAAACAGAGTCATAAAAAATACTATGAAAGAAAATGGGCAGAAAATGATTCCTCTGGAAGCTTTTTGCCTGTGGACAGCTTAAGTTACAAGGAAAGAATTTTCTCTGAGGCAGGCACAGGTGAAATAAAACTCTACACTCTGCTGGCATTGCCACTGTATGAAAACATCATACCATCAGAATTAATTTCCATGAAGCCAAAGTTTAAAGAACAGAAGTCTTGGGGAAAACTTAGCAATCTATCTCTCTAAAAACTAAAAACTTTTCAGACCTTTCCTTCTCAGATTATTTTCTCTTTCTGTAAGGGCAAAAATTTCACTCACCTGGAAATAACATCTTTCAGTATGAGAAAATTTGTAATTGCCCTAAAAAAAAAAAAACCCAAAAAACCTCTTGGAATATGACAAATCCTCTCTGCTAGTTCTGTTTCTCTTTCAATCCAATAGTAGAAAAACAGCAGCCAGTATCTCCTGTGGCCAGACCCTATGCCCAAGAAAGTGCAGGCAGAAAGCCAACTAGAACCGCAGCAGAGGCAGTATGAGACATGGGGAGGGGCTGCTGGTGTGGAAGCAGTTACCAGAGAAACTGAGTCTCAACTAAGGAATCAGGGACTCTACATCTTGTGGGAGGGGACAAGCATGGACAAGCATAGTATCTATCCAGAAAAACATCTTACTGAAAACGCTTTAAGTACTTTCATCTTCTTTCACTGATATGGTAAGGCAGGGGGTAGGGTGTGAAGCACCAAAAAGTGTTTGCTTCTGGCAGCAAACACCTGTCTGAGTGCACATGGACAGGTGTGACCCACTTCAGGAACAGTGTCAGGTGAAAATTCTGATTGGAGAAATACACCTGTCAAATGATAATGCCTGTGTCCTAATGCAAGCCTAGGGAAGAAAAAAAAATCTCCTGCAGTAAAAGCAAAAGCATGAATACAGACTTATGAATGCAAGTTTTCTCCCAGACCCAAAAGGCAGCTTGGGAAACATAGTCCTTAATGTAACAGTGTGATCCTATAGAGAAAGGCAGTTTGGGAAATGAAGTCTGTAAAAGAGATACTGGTACTACACTGCCCAAACTCTGTTGTTTCAGTGGTTTTTGTTTTTTTTTTAGCTCAAACAGCTGTTTTTCCCATATGCTTTGTTAGCTTGTCTCCAAGAAATGAGAAACAAGTGAACAGCTTGCCTGTCAGGTGGGAATTACTTGCTATGAAAAAGCAAGATGGTAAATTGAACATAAAATAGGCATTCCTTATAATCCTCAAGGACAAAGCATAGTGGAAAGAGCCCATGGCAATCTTAAGCAACAGCATTAAAAAATAAGAAGTAGGAAATTGTACCCTCAGAAGCTTGCTGGATGCCTGAGTTTGGTATGATGTGTGGAACAGAGAAATGTCAGCTCCAATGAGGTTCCTCCAGAAGAACTGGAGTAACTTTTAGAATGATATTAAAGCTGACCACTAAATCTGAACTTTTAGAAATAAAGTAGTGTTGAGTTCACTTATAATTTTTCCTATGGTAACACATGATTTGCATACTCATTCTTGTTGAAAGAAAATAAGTTAGTTCTGTTAAGAGATTCTTTCTAGATGTTTGCTAATAGAGTTTACTCTTGAATATAAGTCTGGTAATAGTTCTTCTAAGAAATCTCTTCTAGATATGTACTAAAGTTTATAAAATAGTCATATAGAGTTTCCCTTTGAGTATAAATCTGTAAAAAGTGTAAATGTTGGGAAAAGGCAGGCAGATCTCTGTGAGCTTGAGGCCAGCTTGGTCTACAGAGCAAGATCCAGGACAGGCACCAAAACTAAATGGAAAAACCCTGTCTCAAAAACAAAAACAAAAAAAGTGTAAATGTTAAATGTAAGTTTGTAAAAAGTGTAAATGTTAAATGTAAGTAAGTTCATGCTGGAATTATTTTTATTTCTCCATCATTATCTGTCTAGTCCAGATAAATTAGATAACATTCATTTTTTTAATTATTTATTTATTTTTTACAATACCATTCAGTTCCACATATCAGCCACGGATTCCCTTGTTCTCCCCACTCCCGCACCCCTCTCCTTTCCCCCAGCCCACCCGCCATTCCCACCCCCTCCAGGGCAAAGCCTCCCCCAAGGACTGAGATCAACCTGGTAGACTCAGTCCAGGCAGGGCCAGTCCCCCTCCTCCCAGGCCGCAGATGGATCAACAACAGAGAGGGAGAACAAGGAATAGGAGACCATGATGAATGAGGACCACATGAGAATAGGAAGAGGCAAGGTGCTAGAGAGGCCCACAGAAATCCACAAGGATACCCCTACAGTGGGCTGCTGGCAATGGTCGAGAGACAGCCCGAACTGACCCACTCTGGTGATGGGATGGCCAAACACCCTAATTGTCATGCTAGAAACCCCATCCAGTGACTGAGGGATCTGGAAGCAGAGATCCATGGCTAGGCTCTGGGCGGAACTCTGGGAGTCCAATTGGCAAGAAAGAGGAGGGTCTATATGAGTGAGAATTGTTGAGACCAGGGTTGCATGAAGCACAGGGACAAATAGCCAAATGAATGGAAACACATGAACTATGAACCAATGGCTGAGGGGCCCCCAACTGGATCAGGCCCTCTGAATGGGTGAGACAGTTGATTGGCTTAAACTGTTTGGGAGGCATCCAGACAGTGGGACTGGGTCCTGTGCTCATTGCATGAGTTGGCTGTATGAAACCTGGGGCTTATAACATTCATTTTTAAAGGATAAACAAAATCAATCACATTACAAGCATCTTGAAGTTTTATTACTCTTTTACCTTCAGATATATTTGAATACTTTTTTATGATAGCTTAAAATATAATTTTATGATCTCAGTGGCCCCTAGAACACTTAAGTGAAGACTTAAGTGAAGATGGCATAATTAGGGGAGATTTTTGTTTTCTTTCTAGAAGTTTCCACTCTTTTTGTTTCTGTTTATAAAGAGGTAGGTCTCCTACAATGGGGCAGGCCTCCAACAATCAAGTTAGTTTGTAAAGGTGTCTTTATAATTAGCATGGTCTTTTACTTGGGTGGACATGTTAAAGTGTTTTGAATTAGCTCTTTTCTCCTGGGAATTACAATAGTCTCTTGAAAATTTTATTGAACATCTGTTAGGATAAAGTTTTGATCCAGGAAAAGGGGTTGGTGCAGCTAAGACTGCTATAATCATCTTATACACATTCCAATAAGGATATTCCATCTTTATTATCTTCTACTCCTTTAGTGAGAGGTGTGACAACTATGGAGATCGATGTCAATTGCTGTGGCTATCACTCTGTATGCTGTGAATGTGTTGCTCTGATTTGGTTGATAAATAAAACACTGATTGGCCAGTAGCCAGGCAGGAAGTGTAGTATAGGTGGGATAAGCAGAGAGGAGAATTCTGGGAACAGGAAGGCAGAGTCAGGAGTTGTCAGCCAGACACAAAGGAAGCAAGATGTAAAGATACTGGTAAGCTATGAGCCACATGGCAAGGTATAGATTTATAGAAATGGGTTAATTTAATATTTAATTTAAGATCTAGCTAGCAAGAAGCCTGAGCCATTAGGCCATACAGTTTTAATTAATATAAGCCTCTGTGTGTTTATTTGGGTCTGAGTGGCTGCGGGCACAGGTGAAACTGGAGGAAACTTCAGCTACAGCCAATATTAGCAATCTCTAGTAAAGAATTGGGCCAGTTTCTTAGAAAATTGAGAATCAATCTCCCCCAAGATCCAGTTATACCACTCTTGGGCATATACCCAAGGAATGCTCAATCATACCACAAGCGCACTTGCTCAGCTATGTTCAATCAGCATTATTTGTTTCCATTCTGAGGTCAGCACATCCTTAAAGTATATAGGCTGATTTAATTCTGTAGTATTTTCTATTATCCAGTGTCTCTCTGCAGCTGTTGTTCCTTTCTCATTAGCATTGAGAAAACTCAAGTTAATAGAGCATTATGCAGTCTATTTCTGGGGGTTTTGTTACCCCTTTCTATTTATTTAGCATACCCTTTAGAGTTCTGTTTGATCTTTCTATAACTGCTTGGCCTGAAGGATTATGTAGTATACCTGTAATATGCTTTATATTGTAATAAGCAAAAAAACTGTTTCATTTTAACAGAGACATATGCTGCAGCATTGTCAGTTTTAATGTGTGCAGGTATACCCATAATGGCCATAACTTCCAGCAAATGAGTGATTACAGAATTTCAGAACTCAAAGCAGTTGCCCATTGAAATCCTGAATAAGTATCAATGGTATTGTGTACATATTTCAGTTTTCCAAATTCTGCAAAGTGAAACACGCCCATCTGCCAGATTTCATTCCTCTGAGTACCCTTTGGGTTACATCCTCCTGGTAATGGAGTCTGATTGTAGAAGGAACAAGTAGGACGTTTCCTTACAATTTCCATGGCTTGTTGCCAGGTTATGGAAAAATAATTTTTTAAAACCTTTACTATTGATATGATGTTTTTTTAAGTTTATTTATTTATTTTTTCCACAAAACAATTGCATTTTTAACATAGAACAGTACATGAGTCACCAACATATATGCAAACACAAAACTGCATCTTGAGTCAAGGTAGAAACAATAAATAGAACAATACATGAATCACCAGCATATATGCATACACAAATCTGCATCTTGAGTCAAGGTAGAAACAATAAATTTCTTCATTTAAACAGTTCCATTTTTAACCCAGTTCCAGCATACAGTTCCTAGGTCATTACTATAAACACAAAATTGTCCCATTGCAATGAAATCTCTATTGTGCATTTCATTTCTTAAGTCTCAAAACTCAAATGATAAATTCTGATACTAGCCTTCCAAATATGATAAATCCATAACCAAAATCTTTTTGTAGTTTTCTCATTAAGTTCAAGAAGTTAAAAAAAAAAGTAAATTCTGGTATCAGGCTTTCACTTACAAATATGAAGAGACGATTTACAACCAAAACTTTTTGCAATTAATAATTTTAGTTCAAACAAGCGTCTCTGCAACTTTTCTTCTCACAGACAGAGAGACCTTTCTAGGTACAGTAGTATTGTAAACCGCACTATTTTTGACGTTAGCTCAGGTTTTTCTGTATTGCATTGATTTTCCACAGATCTCAGCTGTGGGGAACTACTTTAGCAGATATATTTCTTATTACTTCTTATATACTTCTTATATTCCTTCCTTCTTCTTAATTCTTATTTAAACTTACATTTACAACTAGTATCTTTACCTCTTACAAGCTTATTACTGTATGTTTTAGGACTACCTTAGATTCTTCTTGCAAGCTTATATTTTTAAAGGAACTCTATGGATCTATTTTACAAACTTATATAGGGCTACCATTAGCATATATTTAACTTAGTAAACACCTAAAGATTTCTTAACACAGATCTAACAAGACAGAATTTTTACAAACTCACATATCTTATTTTCATCTTTTTCTACTTCTTACTCTTAATTATTATCATTATCTCTATTAGAAAGATTCTCTTAACTAGACAGAAAGTACGTACATCATTTCTAAAGTTTAGAACTTATAGTCAACACCCACAACAGCCCTTCCACAGCTCCTTCAGAGAAACCCCTCTCCCACTGATTCCACTCTCACCCTGCATGGTCCCTTCCCCCCAGATGCAGAGCCCCAGACATCCCAGACTGCTCTGCTCCTCTGTTAGCTGCCTTTGGAGGTAGGGGCTTTCTTTCTCCCCAAATCTGCCTCAAACTCTTAGCAGCTTTCACAGGTCATGCATTTTCTGGGGAGGAATTTGTCCCTTCTATTTCTTCAGATGTTGGTGTGGGTTTATCTATTGCCTGAGTTTTCATGGGTATGTTTAGCTTCTTTAGGTTGGATTTTTCCTCCTAGTGCTTTCTGTAAGGCTGGGTTTGTGGATAGGTATTGATTAAATCTGGTTTTATCATGGAATATTTTGTTTACTCCGCCTATGGTGATTGAGAGTTTTGCTGGGTATAACAGTCTAGGTTGGCATCCATGGTCTCTTAGTGTCTGCATAACATTTGTCCAGGACCTTCTAGCTTTCATAGTCTCTATTGAGAAGTCTAGTGTTATTCTGATAGGTTTGTCTTTATATGTTACTTGGTCTTTCTCCTTTGCAGCTCTTAATATTTTTTCTTTGATCCTGTATGTTTAATGTTTTGATTATTATGTGGCGAGAGGACATTCTTTTTGGGTCCAGCCTATTTGGTGTTCTGTAAGCTTCTTGTATCTTCATAGGTATTTCTTTCTTTAGGTTAGGAAAGTTTTCTTCTATGATTTTGTTGAATATATTTTCTATGCCTTTGAGTTGGTATTCTTCTCCTTCTTCTATCCCTATTATTCTTAGGTTTGGTCTTTTCATGGTGTCCCAGATTTTTTGGACATTTTGTGTTACGACTTTTTATCTTTAGTGTTTTCTTTGACTGACGAATCTATTTTCTCTATTGTGTCTTCAGTGTCAGAGATTCTCTGTTCCATCTCTTGTATTCGGTTGGTTATGCTTGTTTCTGTAGTTCCTGTTCGTTTAGTCAGGGTTTCTATTCCCAGCATTCCCTCAGCTTGTGTTTTCTTTGTTGTCTCAATTTCTTTTTTCAGATCTTGGAATGTTTCTTTCATCTGTTTAATTATTTTTTCTAGGCTTTCTTTGCTTTCTTCCAATTTTTTGTTTGTTTTTTCTTCCATTTCTTTAAGGGAATTTTTTATTTCCTCTTTAAGGAAGTTTTTCATTTCCTCTTTAATGGAGTTTTCCATTTCCTCTTTAAGAGAATTTTTTATTTCCTCTTTAATGGAGTTTTTCATTTCCTCTTTAAGGGAATTTTTATTTCCTCTTTAATGGAGTTTTTCATTTCCTCTTTAAGGAAATTTTTTATTTCCTCTTTAATGGAAATTTTCGTTTCCTCTTTGAAGAAATTTTTTATTTCCTCTTTAAGGGTATTTTTTATTTCTTCTTTAAGGGCCTCTATCATCTTCTTAACGTCATTTTTAAGATTGATTTCTTCTGTTTCTTCTGCCTTGGTATGTTCAGGAGTTGCAATTGTAGGGTCGGTAGGTTCTGGTGTTGTCATATAAGTCTTTATGTTGTTGCCTGTATTTTTCTGTTGGTGTCTACTCATTTCTTTCTCTGCTCAGTGCAGATGGTGTAAGACCCTAACCCTTCAGGCTTACACCTCCGAGCCTCAGAAATGAGAAACTTCAAGCACCAGGAAATGAGAAACTAAAAATATGGTTCCCTGGGCAAGCTGACCACCCCTGTTCTCAGTCGGTGAGGTGTATACTTACGATTCTGGTGCTCTGGTTTGGTGGTTGGGTGATCTTGATAAGTTCTTTTGAGAGCTTCTTGAAATACAGGATCCAAAGACACCTCTTATTCCATGGCTTGCTGTATAGCTGGGTGGCTGGCCCCTGATGTCCTCCTCCTTCTCTGGCTCCTCGATCCTTCAGATTCCGGCGAGCACCGGGTGTCCTCCCTTGTTGCCTCTGTAGTCACAGCTGCACTGATCCCTGCCACGGACCCAGGTCCCACAGGGTGCACCTGCCCCGCACTGCGCTCTCCACTAGTTCCCAATTGAGAAGCAATCAGCAAGGTGATTAACATCCACTGTGCAGGTTCGGGTGTCCCTGGATCTTGTAGCTCCTCTTCTTGCGTTCACCCAAAGGGTCACCCGGGGAGTCCCGGCCGCTGCTCCTTCCCTGTGCTCGTTACGACCACGCCGCTCATACCACGCCTCTCACCCAAACTCCCAGTGATCTGCTCCCCCACAGGCCTGGGAAGACCGCGAGGGAAGGATCAATCCAAACCGCGGATTCCCGAGGAAGGCAGAGAAACTTTGATGCTCTAGCCAGCTTTTCTTAACTTAAATTAATCCATCTATCTTTTGTCTCTGAGTTTTTTATCTTTCTCTTTTTCTGTATACCTTTTTTGACGTCTTTCTTTGTGGGCCTGTTCCTCTTATTTCCACATCAGTTCATCATCCAATTTTGCTCTCACTCACGACCCACCAGCGGCAGCCCTGATATGATGTTTTTTTAATGAAATTCTGAGGCCTCCAGCACATTTCCTATCAATAATTTATCAGTCTCATCATTACTTTGTGCTAGAGGGCCTGGCAGACCTGTATGGAATCCAATGTGAGTTATATATAAAGGTTGACTCCTTTTCCTGATTGTATCTTGTATCTGAATGAATAGTGAAGTTAATTCTGAAGCATCAGGGATAAATTCTGCAGTCTCAATATGTAATACCACTCTTTCAGCATACTGAGAGTCAGTAACTATGTTGAGAGGTTCTGAAAAATCCATTAATATCAACAGAATAGCATACAATTCCGATTTTTGAACTGAATTATAAGGACTTTGAACCACTTTACTTAAATTTTCTGATTTGTAACCTGCCTTTCCTTGTTTGTTTGCATCTGTATAAAATGTACCAACTCCAGATATGTGTGTTTCCCATCCAGTCAAGGCAAAATCCAATCTCTCTTTGTAAGATCAATTCTATCACTTTTGGGATATTTGCTGTTAATTTCTCCCAAAAAAACTACTGCAAGCTCTTTGCCAAAGTTCACTTTCTGTTCATAATTTTTCAATGTCCTCCTTAGTTAAAGGTATGACAATTTCTGCTGGGTCTATTAAGACAAAGTCTTAATTTTCCTTTCAAAAATCAAGTCAGAGATTTTTTTCCAAGTAAGTTTTTAAGTTTTTATTTGGTTTATTTGGTAAAAATATCCATTTCAATATAATATCTTCCCTCTGCATTAATATTCCTGTAGGAGAATGCCTAGGGGGTGTGCTCTCCCTATAGGACTATTAGTTCCCTGGCCTAAAGGCATGGTGGGCTTCTTGTTAGATATATCTGTCTTGACTATGAAGGGATTTTAAGTTTTGCCTTGTGTCATTGAGGACAAATTAAATTATGGCTTATTCTCTCCTATAGGAATATCCACAGTGTGCACTAATCAGCCCAATTATTTACAAATTCCACTAAAGAAATAATCGCATGCTTACTGGTGTTAGGGAATAAAAGATTTTGGTTCACCTGAAGCTGTCTTTTTGATACAGTGGCTTGGGAGCCAGGTACTACCAGGTCCTCAGGTGCAGCTAAGAATTAATAGAAAAGTATTTCCAGGCTTGGTGGATGCTGAGCTGATGTATCTGTGATAGGTTTCAATGCTCAGGCTAAAATCTGGCCCTGGAGAGGCTATAACAGGAAAGCTGCAGGGTATTGCACAAGTGCAGAGCAGTCAGACAGTTTTGCACTTTTATCTGGAGGACTGAAGAGGGTCATCAGGGACAATGTTGACCATATGTCCTTCTCATGTTATTCTACACATTGGAATGGGATGTGTTCTCTACAATGCAAGCACTGGTAAATGCCCCAACACCTTACTCTTGCTCATCAATTGTTTCTATAAAGAAGAGACCCCCAGGAGGTTTAAGAGGTCAAGGAATGATATATACTCTTATTTCTTCACTTTCCTGTCCATGCAGTTATGCAGTCTCTGGTGGCTTTACATTCTCGTTTTGTTTCTCTCTCTACTATGCCTTTTGCGTGGCACCTTGTTTGATTTAAAGAATGTGTTCCTTACTTTTTACCTTTCATATTCAGCTCACTGGAACATGTGAAAGCAGCTAATTCTGGGGTGTTTGGAACTTGAGCCTGGGGAGTTTGCTGCAGAGAGGCTGCAACAGAAACTTAGCCAATGTGTTAGGGACTCCAGCCCACATGGTTTGGAGACTCCAGGTGCATGTAGCTCTGGCCTGAGCCACAGGAAAGCAGTTTTTTCATGAATTTGTGACCATAAGTTGGACACCAGATATTGTTCAAATCTTAGATGGTCTTTTAATAATAATAATAATGATAAATAGTTGTGTAAAAGCTAAAAGATCAGAGAAGCAAAGCAAGCAAAAGCCACCAACTATTACCTCACCAACTCCACAAATCCTCTGACTGAAATCCTCTGAGTATTCACCCAAAAGGATCTCAGCTGAACTGCCTTAGTTCCTGTTTCCTCATGCCTTATATGCCTTTCTCCACCCTGCCATCACTTCTTGGGATTAAAGGTGTGTGTGTGTGTGTGTGTGTGTGTGTGTGTGTGTGTGTGTGTGTGTGTTTCTCAGTACTGGGATTAAGGTGTGTGCCACCACTGCCTAGCTCTGTTTCCAGTGTGGTCTTGAACTCACAGACATTCCGACAGATTCTACCTACCAAGTGATAAGGTTAAGGGTGTGTGCCACCACTGCCTGACCTCTATGTCTAGTCTAGTGCCTGACTCTGTTCTCTGATCCACAGACAAGTGTATTAGGGTACACAATATATCACCACAATCTGGAAATTTCCTGATTGGAAGAGAAAGAAGACACCTTTTGCTGATGAAGAGACAAACTAATGCCATACAGAGGAGAATGTCATCATCTTGCAGAATACAGAAAAACCTGTAGAATTTCAGTTGTTCAGCCAGTCAGAATCTGCTCCCCATTCTGGTGTGTGTGACAAAACAGAAACATCAGCAAAAAATTGCAAAACAAAATAACTCCCTGGGCCAAACTTGTCTGTCATGCGTTCAATCATTCACATACTTTTTGGCCATTCATTCAAGCAAAACAGAAACCATTATCTTTCATGAGAGGCAGAACCATGAGACATGTTACCCACTATTGTTATACCTTAGAATGGGAGGCCTTGGAAAGAGTTTCACTTCAGAAATTTCCCTTCCATAAATGGGATGAATCTCCTCAAATCACCAGATTCCACTTTGTAATTCTCCTTTTTATGAAAAATCCTCTTTGAGGTCTATCCTCATCCAGAAGGCTTTCCTTGGGGCATATCCTCCTCAACCAGAACCAGAAATGAAGTCAGTTTACAGACTTAACTGTAGGAAAATCAGAAGGCCTCTGATTGTTTCTACATTTAAGAAAATGGCTGTTATTGCAGACCTTTCCAGACTCAGTGAGAGGAGCAGGGCCCTCAAACTCTTGTCAAGGGTGCCCCCAGCATACCAATTATTTTGATTAATGCATCTGAACCATGGTCAAAACCATGGAAATCTCAAATGTGTTCCCAAGGCTGCAGTGACAACTGGGGGAGGGATAAAGGGATTAAGTGTCTAAGCAAGCACAAAATGGAGTCAGAACAGGATTATGTTACCTTAGTCATTTCATTCATCAGCAGCTTCAAATTAGAGACACTTTATTTTTTCAAACACATTGGAGCACATTCTTGTCTCCCTGGGCTTTAATATATAGAAATCAAATGATAGGTCTAACACTTTGCCATCTTTTTCAGATATTTACCTAGTCATCCTGATCTAATCAAGTTACAGACATCTCATATATTCTACTACCAATCATCTGCTATTCTTCACTGTCAATTTCAGTTATCTGGCGAACAGGCAAGACAAGTTGTCCCAGAATGTTATGCTTGTGTAACGTCTCTGCCTTCTCCTTGTTATACTGTTAATCCTCTAGGCTTCCAACTAATGCATCACAGCAGATAAGCATTACTCACTATCTTAGTCACTGTTCTACTAATGTGAACAAACCATTGCCAAGGCAAATGTTATAAGAGAAAGCATTTAATTGGGGGATTGCTTACAATTTGAGAGCTCCAGTCCATTGTCATCATAGAAAGCACACCTAGAGACAGATACTTTCATGAAGAAGGCCACACCTCTCAGTACTTCTATTCTTTCAAATAGTGTCATTACTTGATGATGAAGAATTCAAATGTTTGAGCTTCTGGGGCAATTCTTATTTAAAACTTCATATGCCATCTTCTGGCCCCTCAAGTATGTTCATGTTAGTATTGACACATGTTCTGAGTTTTTCTTAGCTACCCCATTAACTGAGAAGTTAACCATTTCATTACTCATCATTCATAATCTTTTTCTATACATTGCCTTCCAAAAATGTTGAAAGTAATGATGCTTCTGCATATACTACTGATGCATTTAAAAACTTTTGAACCAGCTTTAATGTTGCAAATAAAACTGTTATCTATCACAGTCCTTGAGGATAAAGAAGAATTGCATGGGCTCATGGGTTTATTGACATTTTCTTGGATAGGATAAAAGAAGCAAAATATACAAACCTATTACTCCTTCCAATCATTTTAGTCATACTTTATTTTCTTTACATTATTTGAGAATGGATTAATACAATTGACTCCTGCAGAATCACTAAGAGGTAAACAGGCTTCAGAAGGAGAGGTTATGTGCAAATTCTTGTTACAGGGAAAAGGTATGGCCCTGACCCAATGTTAATATGTGGGTGAAATTATGTCTGTATTTTTTCCATAGAAAGTTTACTGGACATATTAGGTCTTAAGTGCCTTTATCTGGCATTCCCAGAGAACAAAGGAGGTACCAGCTGTAGCAGGAATCTTAAAAATCTTATTAATAAAATCAAACCTGAGGCCAGTTATTGGGGTGAATGCTGGAAGATCAGAGAAGCAGAACAAGCCACAGCTAGCTCACCTTGCCAATTCCTCAGCTGATCCTGTTTCCTCAGACTGGAAGCCTCTGTGTCCTCATCAAATGGATCTCAGCTGAACTGCTGCTCAACAACCTAAAAGTTTAACCAACCAAAAGCTTCTAGTTTCGGGTTTCATGCCTTATATACCTTCTGCTTTCTGCCCTCACTTCCTGGAATTAAAGGCGTTTGTCACCATGCCTGGCTGTTTCCAATGTGGCCTTGAACTCACAGAGGTCCAGACGGATTTTTGCTTCTGGAATGCTAGGATTAAAGGCGTGAGTGCCACCATTTTCTAGCCTCTGTACCTAGTGGCTGTTCTGTTCTCTGACCCCAGATAAGTTTATTAGAGTGCACAATATTTTGGGGAACACAATACCACCACAACCAGCTGTGGAGACCCCTATGTAATTTATAGATGCAAATTAAAATTTTGTATCTGGGGATAACACAGAGCAACAGATGATACTGGTTTATATGGAAATGTCAATGTCCATCCTTGGAAGAGATTACATGCCTTAATACCGAGGGAATTTATTTAGTTAAGGAGATAGTCTGTTACTTCTACTCATTAACTTGACTATTTAAATATTCTGAATTTATTGTTTTTCTGACCTGTTGATAGTGATGGAAACTACTGGGCTTATGCAGCAAATTCCCAAGGTGTCACACCATAGGCACTGGGATCCAAAAAGTCTGCTCATGCACCAGGGATAGATCCTGATCCCACTGGGTTCCCTATAACCAGTTCTAGGTAAACAACTAACAACTATCTTGCCAATTCTGAGAGCCTTGTCCAGTCTCATGGGGGCTTCACAGCTATTAGTCCACAGTTCATGAGTTTCCACTAGTTTGGCTGGCCATCTCTGTATGTTTTCCCATCATGATCTTAATGTCCCTTGCTCATAGAATCCCTCCTCTCTCTAATGGATTGGACTCCTGGAGCTAGGCCTGGCGCCCGGCTGTGGATCTCTGCATCAAATTCCATCAGTTAGTGGATGAATGCTCTATGACAGGGTATTCACTAATCTGATTATTGGAGTAGGCCAGTTCAGGCACCCTCACAACGATTGCTAGTAGTCTAAGTTGGGGTTAGCCTTGTGGATTCCTGGGAACTTCTCTAACACCCTGTTTCTCCCTGTTCTCATGATGTCTTTATTTATCATTGTATCTATTTCCTTGCTCTCCCACTCTGTCCATGTTCCAGCTCGAATCTCTGATTCCCTTATCTTCTTATCCCCCATCCCTTATTCTCCATACCCCTCTTCACCCCCAATTCCCTCATATAGATCTCATCTATTTCTTCTTTGCTGGGTGATCTATGCACCCCTCTCAGGATCCTTTCTATTAAATAGCTTCTCTGGAGCTTTGGGTTGTAGTCTGGTTATCTTTTGCTTTACATCTAGCATCCACCAATGAGTGAGTACTAAACAAATTTGTCCTTCTGAGTCTGGGTTATCTCACTCAGGATGATATTCTCTAGTTCCATCCATTTGCCTGCAAATATCATGATATTGTTTTTTATTGCTGAGTAGTACTCCATTGTGTATATGTACCACATTTTTTATCCATTCTTTGGTTAAGTGCCTTCTATATTATTTCCAGGTTCTGGCTATTATGAATAATGCTGTTATGAACATAGTTGAGCATGTGTTCTTGTGATTTGAATGAGTATTCCTTGGGTATATGCCCAAGAGTGGTATAGCTGAGTCTTAAGGTAGATGGATCCCCAATTTTCTGAGAAACCACCATACTGATTTCCAAAGTGGCTGTATAAGTTTGCACTTCCCACAAACAGTGGAAGAGTGATCCCCTTGCTCTACAGCCTCTCCAACATAATCTATCTTCAGTGTTTTTGATCTTAGCAATTCTGACAGCTATAAGATGATATGTCAGAGTCATTTTTATTTGCATTTCCCTGATGACTAAGGATGTTGAACAATTCTTTAAATGTCTTTCAGCCATTTGAGATTCTTCTGTCGAGCATTCTCTCTTTAGCTCTGTAACCCATTTTTTAAATTGAATTGTCTAGTATTTTGATGCCTAGTTTCTTGAATTCTTTATATATTTTGGAGATCAGTCCTCTGTCAGATGTGGAGTTGGTAATGATCTTTTCCTGTTCTGTAGACTGTCCTTTTGTCTTATTGAACCCTGTGCTTTGTCCTACAAAAGCGTCTCAGTTTCAGGAGGTCCCATTTATTAACTGGTGATCTCAGTGTCTGTGCTACTGGTGTTATATTTAGGAAGTGGTCTCCTGTGTCAATGCCTTCAAAACTTTTTTCTACATTCTCTTCTATCAAGTTCAGTGTAACTGGATTTATGGAGAGGTCTTAAATACACTTGGACTTAAGTTTTGTGCATGGTGACAGATATGGATATATTTGCAATCTTCTATAAGCTGACATCCATTTAGGCCAGCACTATTGGTTGAAGATGCTTTCTTTTTTCCATTGTGCAGTTTTGGCTCCTTTGTCAAAAATCAGGTGTTCATAGGTGTGTGGATTAATGTCAGGGTCATCAGTTGGTTTCATTGGTCCATATGTTGTTTTTTAAGCCAGTACCAAGCTGCTTTTATTACAATAGCTCTATAGTAGAACTTAGGGTCAGGGATAGTAATGCCTTCAGAGGTTGAATTATTTTACAGTATTCTTTTAACTATCCTGGGTTTTTTATTATTCCATATGATGTTGAGTATTATTCTTTCCAAGTCTGTGAAGAATTGTGTTGGGATTTTGATGAGGATTGCAGTGAAACTCTAGATTGTCTTTGGTAAGATTGCCATTTTTACTTTGTCAATCCTACCTATCCATGAGTATGGGAGATCTTACCATTTTCTGTTATCTTCTTCAATTTCTTTCTTCAGAGTCTTAAAGTTCTTATCATACAGGTCTTTCACTTGCTTAGTTAGAGTTACCCCGATGTATTTTATATTATTTGTGGATATTGTAAAGGATGATGTTTCTCTGATTTCTTTATCACCCCATTTATCATTTGTATATAGGAGGGCTACTGATTTTTTTGAGTTAATCTGGTATCCTGCCACATTACTGAAGGAGATTATCAGCTATAGAAGTTCCTTGGTAGAATTTTGGGGTCACTTATGTATACTATCATAATGTCTCCAAATAGTGAAAATTTGACTTCTTCCTTTCCAATTTCTATACACTTAATCTCATTTTATTGTGTTATTGCTCTATTTAGAACTTCAAGTACTATATTGTATAAATATGGGATGAATGGACAACTTTATCTTATTCCTGATTTTAGTGGAATCACTTTTAGTTTCTCTCCATTGAATTTGATGTTGGCTGTCAGCTTGCTGTAAATTGCCTTTATTATGTTTAGGTATGTTCCTTTTATTCCTGGTCTCTCCAGGACCTTTATCATGAATGGTGTTAGATTTTTTTCAAAGTCTTTTCAGCATCTAATGAGGTGATCATGTGGTTTTTTACTTTCAGTTTGTTTATGTGGTGTATTACATTGACAGATTTTTATATGTTGAACCATCCTTGCATCCCTGAGATGAAGCCTACTTGGTCATGATAGATAGTGTCCATGGATTAGTTTTGCCAGTATTTTATTGAGTAATTTTGCATGAATGTGCATGAAGGAGATTGTTCCGTAATTTTCTTTCTTTGTTGCATCTTTGTGTGGTTTGGATATTAGAGTAACTTTAGAATCATAAAAAGAATTTGGTAATTTTCTTCTGTTTCTATTGGGTGGAACAATTTCAAGAGTATTGGAATTAGCTCTTCTTTGAAAACCTGGTATAATTCTATGCTGAAACCATCTGGTACTGGGCTTCTTTTGGTTGAGAGATTTCTAATGACTCTATTTCCTTAGGGGTTATTGTTCTATTTAAATAGTTTATCTGGACTTGATTTAACTTTGGTATGTGGTACCTATTCATAAAATTGTCCATTTCTTTCAGATTTCCCAATTTTGAGGAGTATAGGTTTTGGAAGTATGATCTGATGATTCTCTGGATTTCCTCATTGTCTGTTGTTATGTCTCCCTTTTCATTTCTGATTTTGTTAATTTAGATGTTCTCTTTCTGCCTTTTGGTTAATTTGGATAAGGGTTTGTCTGTATTGTTAATTATCTCAAAGAACCAACTCTTTGTTTGATTAATTCTTTGTATTTTTCTGTCTTTCTGGAACCCATTACCTATGGTAGGATGCCTTGCTCAGCCTTGATTCAAGAGGGTGGGGCTTGTTCATGCCTCAGCTGAATGTACTAGGCTTTGGTGATTCTCCATGGGAGCCCTTACCCTTTTGGAGGAGCAGATGGAGGATGGGTTGGGAGGGAACCAGGGAGGAGAGCAAGAGGTAGGATGGAAGGGTGATCTGTGATTGATATGTTGAATTAGTGGAAATTTTTCTTAAATAAAAAATTATTAAAGGAAGTTTCTGTTTCATTATTTGATAGTTGGTGGCTCAAAGGAAAGTCTGACTATACCTCTCTCTGTGTCTCTCTCTGTCTCTCTCTGTGTCTCTCTCTGTCTCTCTGTGTCTCTCTGTCTCTGTCTCTGTGTCTCTCTCTGTCTCTCTCTCTGTCTCTCTGTCTCTATCTCTCTCTCTCCCCCTGTCTCTCACTATTTCTGGATTTATTTCTCTAATACACACTTACATACAGACAGACACTCGAACACACACACGGGAACATACATACACACATATAGCAACAGTCTTTACACAAGGAGACAGATTAAATATCTTGGTGCTCAGGTATATCAGGGTTCTCACCTTGACTACAAGAAAGAATTTCAGGATCATTCAGTATGAAATGATGTTGGTTTGTATTAACCATCAGTCCATATACACCTCATCTTCAATGTGAGTAGTAAGATCATGGTGCTTCTGGGCATAGGTATAAAAATGATTTTTGTCTTATAAAATAACAGTGTTTACAACATGTCATGCAATATCTAAGGTTAAAAACAGCAAACATATTTTCCCTATGACCGTGATTCATATTCCCCTTAGTGGGAGATAGTTTTGATTGCATTCAAAAATCTACTTTATCATCTACACAGAAATCTTAAACAATAGAACAGTGATGAGCCACATCCAGGTTTGTCAGGCTTTGCAATACATAGGTCTAGCCCTCTCAAATTTCTGGGCTCAGCCTGGGTAAGACTTAAAGGATATGCAGGAAAGTTGCGGCTTCTCTCCCTATCTCATGCTGTTTGAATTTTCCCATCTTCCTAGCCTTACCTAATCACACATTCAATGACATACACAGCTATACTGAATAAAGGAGTCACCACTCCTGAAGCCATCTAAGTTATCTGAAATTCATGGAAGGAAGGAGATGAAAGGTGTATGGTTGAAAGACATTTGGATAAAAGTTTCAGTAACCCTTGTGGATACCTTGGGGAGATGTGAGCTTTAGATAAGATATCACTATGGAGTCATGCAAACAACAAGAATTGTGAAATTACATGTGGAACTTGATATGTGATTCAGACTCACTTCAGCATCATGGGAAAATCTTTATTCTTTATTTAAGGACTTCAATGAAGGTACTCTGAGTCTAGTCTAATGAACAGATCAGAGAGAGAGAAAACTCAGAACATTTCCAGTCATCTTACAAATCTACTTCAGATTCTATCTTTCACTAGTGACTATGTCAGACATGCAGTTGACACTAACAGATAAGATAGATAATGTTGCCCTGAAAGTCCCAAAGCAGACAGGACCATTCAGATGTCAGAAGCATGACTAAAGAGACCACTAAGGTGTTTAAATATTTCAGAATCCTCATTGGGAGTTTTAAGAAAATGGGTTTCAGTTTTGAAACGTCTTCCAAGTGTGAAATATTATGAAATCACTTCTCATACAACAGAACATACTCTGTGAAAGCAAAAATTATCCAGTAGGGGTGAACTGAATTTTTGCTTGTTTAGTAAAAATACCATAGATACTTCAAATTTGAGCAACTTCCATAATTCTTCTTTTGCTGGCAAAATTTTTATCTGCAAATTATTCAAAATATCAGTTTATAAAAATTTGAGTTGTAAAATATTTTATAAAGACATGTACCCTTTACACTGGCTTTAATTTTATTTTGTACTGCATATAACAGCATTAATCAAACATAATTCTTGTGTGGAATGGTAAACTAAAGTCCAAAAAATTGGCTTTGTGTGGTTGTATAATTATTGCTATGACTTAGTCCTGTGCTCATGATATTTTTGTTGCTTCCAAGGAATATGCCAATGGAAATTGGTTAAACAAAAATGATTTGCTGAATCTGTGAGATGATTAAGCATACAAGCAAAAATCTGGAAGGTGGTCAGGGTACTCTAATTTATGGTGATAGTGTTTAGCAAATGATTGAAGATTTAGCCTTGTAGAATGAGCCTCAACCTGTAGGATATGACCTCATCTTCCAGCAGAAACTGACAGGGTAGAAAAGAGCTAGAGGACACTAAAATAGTGTTTTCCTATGAATGGCCAACTGCTCCTTGGTGAAGAGAATCTTCATATTTCTAGTGTCAAAAGTGATTCGAGAATTGCATAAATCATTTGGTTTGTTCACTGCTTGACATACAAGTGTGATAACCTTAGTTCACATCCTCATTACCTATATAAAATAAACGAAACAGTACAATCCACAGGTCAGCAGACAGGAGGATCCTGGGAGCACATTGAGTATCCTGCCTAACTGGTCTGATAAGAGATGAACTGAGTGTTCAGTGGTAGACTGTTTAATATATTGTAAAGGAGAACAACCAAAAAAGACACCTGATGCTTATCTCTAGCCTCTGCACAGCATATACTGTTCTGTGCATACTTCTATGTACAAGTGCTCATACAGCACACACACACACACACACACACACACACACACACACACACACACAACACACACACACACACACACAGAGAGAGAGAGAGAGAGAGAGAGAGAGAGAGAGAGAGAGAGAAATATCTGATGTGATGTGAGAGTCTATTAGAGGAACTGAATCTGAATGTTCCCTATGGATTCTCAGATCATGAACAACTATTAATATATAAATATATTATCAGCATTTACATATGTGTCTAACACATGTTTGATAAGTATTAAATGTGTAATAATATATAGTATATTATTTCTTTTAGTGCAAACATACATCTGTACACAAAGATGGTCCATGAAGTTCATCTTCATGTGTGAAATCTCCTTATAATCTCCTGTCAAGAGAAGGGAGATTCTTCTGCTTCATCCTTTTCTTTAAAGCACAAACTAACTGGACTGAGGAAAAGTCTATGGTCATTGGACTAGCCAGATGGGAATGCTAGCATCTCATTTTCATTGTCACTTGAAATTGGCTGTGAAATGGTGCTTGTACGCCAAGATTCACAACCTAATTTATAATCACAGAATCAAGTCTGAGGATCTAATGGCCTCAACTGGGGCTTTTGTTCCTTCATCTCAAGGACTTTTGATAAATTACTAAAAGTGTAAAAGGATGGCTTACAGAGTTTAAAAGCAGTGGATCATCGAAGTAGATGGTGTCCATTCATGATAACCCTTGTTGTTCAGATTCTGAATCTTTTGAATTCCTGTCCAGTAACTCTCAGAGTAGAACCACGTGCTTTTACTTTGAATCAGGGTTTTCTACACTGTCCCCAGGAAAACTTCCTAAAGTAACTGGGAGCTAAAGTAGATTAAAGAAATGGTCTCTGCTGGCAAAGTGTGAGTGCTTCTTCCCTCTGCCCTGCAATGAAGGAAAGATAGTGAGAGAGGACTGTGAGAACGAGGATGTTAGGTCAAGTCTTCCATATGGGGCACTAAAATGTTTCCTACAAAGAAGGTGGCACAGTTTCAGGAGAATTGTCCATATAGTCAATCCACCATGCCAATAAAGCAACTTTGAATGAAAGGACAGAGTCAACGATTGAATGACGGGATTACCCATAAAATTCTTAGAGGATTTTGGAAGGGGCAATAGAGGACAGCAAGAAATGAGTAGGAATTCCATGGATTTTCTACTGTGGGGGATTCAGGAAAAACATGGAGAGAGGGTCAGCTCTGATTTCCTTGGATTTTTCAGAAGTTTATCCCAATTTCTGACTCCCAAATTTTTATTATACTGGAACAAAATAGGAAACCGTTGCATCTGGCTGCCTTGTGGCACTGAGATCTTGTAACTGGCAAATATGTCCCATTTTGAAATGGAAGATAGTCTACCATATTTCAGTCTTTATGTAGAAAGTCAGAACCCACTGTCAATCTGGACAGTGGATATGAAGAAAAAAATATCACCCCCAGTGGCCAGTGTGTATGGGATAGATGCTCAGGGTACTGGGTCCCATCACACACACACACACACCTTTACTCTGCACACAGTTATCAAAACCTCTTCACAAACATAGGTTGACATTAACTGTTATGTCTGAACCTATGTCAATTTGAGAAACAAAGCATGCTCTCCACCATGTTAGCTCTCCACACTCAGTTGACACTTGCATTATCTGTGATACTGACTATATGCTTCACTTTCTGAATCCTTTTCAAAGTGATCACAAAGGTTCCAGGGTGAGAAACAAAGTTCTTTCTTCTGATCATTCATGTGGGTAAGTGTAGCTAGAGTTTTCCTGCCTGGCCCACAGTCAGGACAAACCTCTGTCACTTGCCAGTCCCACAGCCGCTCAGACCCAAACAAGTAAACACAGAGACTTATATTGTTTAAACTGTTTGGCCTAATGGCTCAGACTTCTAGCTATCTAGTTCTTACATCTTAAATTAACCCATTTCTATAAGTCTATCCTTGCCAAAGTGGCTTGTGGCTTACCGGCATCTTCACATGCAGCTTGTCATGGCGGTGGCTGGCAGTGTCTCCCACACTCAGCTTCTTGTTCTCTTTCTTCTCCTCTCTGTTAGTCCCACCTATACTTCCTGCCTGGCCACTGGCCAATCAGTGTTTTATTTATTGACCAATCAGAGCAATTTGATATATAGACCATCCCACAGCAGGTAAGTTGCCTCAGGTCCATTTCATCACACACTATGAGAAAGCATCAAGTCAAAATCCAATGACTCTATTTTTATTGAGCAAAGCACAGGCAGGCCATGTGGAGCTTGCAATGGTGAAGATGAACGAATAGAAAAGAAAAGAAAAAGTGGAAAGTTCCTCAAGCATGCACAAATTGATTGCAGAAGACAGGATTCCAGACATCTACACAATGGAGTGAGATCCCTAGGGGCTGTTGGATCCATCTGAGTTTTGGAGTTCTTCAAGAAACATGTGTAAAAGAATCATAACACAGCGCAGCCTTGCTCACAACCTCAGACACTTTGACACTTGAAGATTATGGAAATCACATTCATACCTAAGGGTGCATTGACAATCCTGAAAGAGCACGATTCTCTCTGAAAACAGGAAGTAAGAAACCATCAGTAAACCATCAGTAAAGTCACAATTCAAAGAGAATATGCTGAGAATCATGCAAGTGTCCCACTGGTCCTTTCAGGAACTACTTTGTTTAGGACATCCGGCGTAACTGTTCAATCATCAATCAATATTACCTCAATTTATACAGTCAACCAGATATCATGTACCCTCTCCAGATCTCATGAGGTTCTGCAAGCTCTTGGATGGCACAGGAGGGCTGGGTGTTAGGGCCTATCAACCTCCATCACGTGGTCAACCCACTAAGTGTATCCCATGGAAGAAATAAAGCAGGTGGTAACAATGAAAATAAGAGTGCATGGGAAGGGTGAACAGAATGAGAAATACTACCCCCAGTGTGTGGCATTCCAGGAGCCCATGGTCTGAGGGAACAGCTGGCAGTGGGAGAATGGAGTCAGCAAGAGGGATCCATCCATGACCTGCCTCAAATATTTGCAGTGTGGTCTGTAATATTGGTTTACCTAGAGGAAACAGAATCCCTTCTCACAAGCAACCATCTCTGCTGTTGATCCACCAGTCAAATGGGTCACAACCCCTAAATACCCTCGGTACCTAAACTACTAGATAAACTGAAAAAGCTAATCATAGGTATACCCTTCCTCCTTACATGGGCACAGTGCTATTTCTGACCCAACGTGATTATCTATTGAGTGTCTCCACACTCTCCCCACACAAGAATATATGTTCACCTCCTGCACATGGACCATGAACAAAAACATTTTCAGATATCATAAAAGGTGCTTGCTTTACCTGTGTTCTGCTTTCACTGGAGGTTCTTTTGTGAACCATGAACATACCTTCTGCTGATCCGGATGTTCACTGAAGGAGCAGTTAGACAGTTCAGACTTGAACTTGCATGTTTTTTCTGTTCAGTTCCATTTCAAATATTCAATTTTATTTTTATTGCCCTTTAGAAGAAGAATAGGATTAATTCCTGTACTGGGACTAGTTTCCATGTGTGCAGTAGCTTTATGTTATGGATGATATTTATTTGTTCAGGGTTCATGCCAGAATTCCTCAGCTGCTAGAACCATTACCCACACAGCATACAAGACACATCTTCCATAGAGATGGCTGCACACCTCACTTGTGCCTGATTTTCTGTGCAACTTAGACAATGTGTGTTGTGCTGATGAGGAAGAAGAAGCCTGGGAAGATGAGGGAAACAGTCCATTCAGTGGAATCAGGAATTGAAGGCTCAACGAGCAGTACAGGTTATGGACACTGGGAAAGAAGAGGGAGGCATGAAGAAGGCAGGGGATGGGGGCACCACTGCAGAGCATTGGCCTTTTACTGGGCTCTATTCTGTGAGGGAGATCCTGGCAGCATTTCTTGCTGTGATTAAACTAATGCTGTCAACCCAGAAAGTGCCCCTGCAATAGTATTGTCCTTTCAGTATGAAGACTTCCATGGTAAACACACTTAGAAATTTAAGTCAGTCATTTGTGCACATATCCCTCTTCTAATAAACAAGGACACAGAACTGCATTAGTTTGAATTTATATATCTCCATGTGAAACAGTTTCCATTTATGAATCATCACTTTACTACACATTTCCTGACTGGCACTCAAAGATTCTGTCAACATATCCTATACAAAAAGAAGTCCATTTACCCTCTGAATCCTTGCCTAACCCTTGGCTATTATTAAATACATACGTGAATCCGTTCGAGGTTGGTTTTAAAAGGACATTCATCTAAGACAGATTCAGCCCGGGTACATGTTGTTGATCTTAGTTCTACTTCACCACGAGCCATATTATACACAGCCTATAGGAAAAAGAATAATATTTATGTTTAGTATAGTGCCCAAGTTTACATGTATGCATTGAGTTTCTTTCTGGAGGCTGTTTGATGTGGTGCCATAACTATATTTATGAGCTTACAGAGCTGCAGCCACAGTAGGGGTGATAAACCATTCCCTACAGTATTCCCTGGTGACTGTGGCACAATAAGCAGCAATCTTTGTTTAGTCTGGGAAGGCTGACTGTAGGCTGGTTACTCACCTTCAGATTATTTATAATCCCAGCATTTAACACAGGGAATCTCTGTTTTTCTTATCACCCAACCTCTCCACCCTTCAGTTAACAGAAGAATTTGGAATGCTTTGTATAAGGGGATACTTTATGCCAAAGGAATATAGCCTTTGAAACCCCTAATCTTCTAGGAGTGTGCTGATGTTCCTATATCTCAACAAATGTCACTAATCTGTTCGTGAAACTAACAGATATAATTTTCCATTTCAGTTGCACAAGGCATTTTAGACCCAACTTATCTGGACACTGGAGAAAACAGAGTCTGAGATACTAGACCTCCTCTCAGGAACCAGGTATGATCTCTTCATTCCTGTGTTGCTCCTTTTTTTGTCTGTTAAATGAGACTCATGGACACACTGACAAATAATCACATTTGTTCATTCTGTTTTGTCATTTTTGAGCAATATCCAATCTAGAAAAAAACTGGAGCAACCAAGAAATGTTGGATATGTTGTCAAGTAAAAGCCACATGTGCTCTGTAGCAGGAGAAATGAGCTGACAGTCACTCATCTGCATTTTCATTAGATGGCACAAAGGAGATCCACATACCAGCTGACACTTGTTTTGTGACTGTGTCCATATATACTGAGTACATACTTCCTTTTAGTATTAATTTCAAGTTGACTCTGGTTTTGAAATACATTGGCTTTACAGCATTGCCAACACACCTCCTGGAAAATGATCTGTCAAACTTATATAGGGCTACCATTAGCATATATTTAACTTAGTATAAACACCTAAAGATTTCTTAACACAGATCTAACAAGACAGAATTTTTACAAACTCACATATCTTATTTTCATCTTTTTCTACTTCTTACTCTTAATTATTATCACTATCTCTATTAAAAAGATTCTCTTAACTAGACAGAAAGTACATACATCATTTCTAAAGTTTAGAGTTTATAAGTTTGTAAAATAGATCCATAGAGTTCCTTTAAAAATATAATCTAGCAAGAAGAATCTAAGGTAGTCCTAAAACATACAGTAATAAGCTTGTAAGAAGTAAAGATACTAGTTGTAAATGTAAGTTTAAATAAGAATTAAGAAGATGGAATGAATATAAGAAGTATATAAGAAGTAATAAGAAATATATCTGCTAAAGTAGTTCCTTTACTTTTTTTTTGAACTTCTTGAACTTAATGAGAAAACTACAAAAAAGATTTTGGTTATGGATTTATCATATTTGGAAGGCTAGTATCAGAATTTATCATTTGAATTTTGAGACTTAAGAAATGAAATGCATAATAGAGATTTCATTACAATGGGACAATTTCGAGTTTATAGTAATGACCTAGGAACTGTATGCTGGAACTGGGTTAAAAATGGAATTGTTTAAATGAAGAAATTTATTGTTTCTACCTTCCTTGACTCAAGATGCAGATTTGTGTATGCATATATGCTGGTGAATCATGTATTGTTCTATGTTAAAAATGCAATTGCTTTGTGGAAAAAAATAAATAAATAAACTTAAAAAAATTAAAAAAAAATGATCTGTCAAGACCTGACTCCACCCTTCTGACAGAGACTGCCTACATGGTGGTCATCCCCGCCGCCCCTGCCCCACAGTGTGTAACTACTTCCCTAGGATTTGGGCACACTGTATTTATCTCAGAGTTGAGACTCTAGTTTCTTAATTCCTGCTACTATAACATTAATTAGATACTCTGTATAGGGGAAGAAGGATCCCCAGGCTAGTTTGTAGTCCTAGATTTTAAAACCATTAAGTGAAATTGCTTAATATCTTTCATCAGTCTTTCAGATGTCTCCATTTAATCCATACTAAAGACCCCCATATATGGCAAACTGAAAGGACACACATGTACTCTTTCAAATGAATCTTTATGCTCTTTCAGTATAGGATATGACAATGTGCATTTACCGACTAAGAGGGCTACAGCATGACAGCTTTATTTCCCCATGGGGAACAATCATTGTATATTAGGATCATGGTGGAAGAGAATCATGACGAAATGTTGTTGGCCACACTGGGATAGACCCTTCCATAATTCCTATAATTAGGAAAGTATCTCAAGGTCCACACATAAAATTAAGCAGCAGGTACAGGGACAACAGGCTATTCTTGATGTTTTCATCAGTGTGCATCAGCAAACAGTATGTAAAGGTAAATATAACAGAATTTGTACACTGATTCTTGATATTTCTGGAATGAATGCTATCATATATAGAATACCATTTTCTGCCTGAACCATATGGAGTGTTGTTTTTCAAGGGAGATTCAGAAAATTAGTACACATAAACTTACATACCCATATATCCATGCACTAAGCAACAGCAAGAATGATACAGCAAACATAATCACATATAACACTACAGAGATGGATGCACTATCCACAGGTTTGCTGTGAGATACTAAACCAGTGTCCCTGGAAATCCAGCCTCACACAATAATAAAAAATTTAAAGGGAGACTATCAAGAGAACTTTGTGGAGAAAAATACTTGCCATCTTTACTGAAGATTGGCAAGCCTGAATCTTTGAATTTGTCCCTACAATTCACGTGATAGCAGGAAATATCTAAAGATTCTAAGGTTTCTACTGACCTCCACAAATTCACCTGGCTAACTGGTACCCGGGCGCACATACAGAGAGAGAGAGAGAGAGAGAGAGAGAGAGAGAGAGAGGACCCTTGGGGAGGAGAAATACCCATAAATGTAAAAAATGTTTAAAAGATGTTAAAGAGTACCAAAAAGATCCTTCCACAGTAACCACTGTCATTGTTTGTCTTTCTGTATCATCATTAATTCATTGATATACACTGGGTGTTAATGCCAGGGAGATAAACCAAGAGACACCTAACTGTTACCGTGAAATGTATCATTATTTCTATCTGACAGTGGGCACCTTGAAATAGAATTACAGGGAGAGTAGCTGTACCAATGGGGGCCATCCTTCAGGAGATCCATGAAAACTTAGGAAGACTTAGGTATAAATACTAAAATCTCATGGACACAGTTTGACTTAGAAGTATGCATTCTTCAAGATATAATCTGATCAGCCCTACCTTTGTCTATGGGTGTTAATGAAAGAACATTGTACAATGTACACTCGGTGTGGTTGCAGCAAGACTAAACAGGCTGCTGAGGGTAGGAAGAAGGGCAATATTTCATATGGGCAAGTCCATACTTTCTCATGTTAGGACAAGTACTCACCTTAACTTTGTTGCTCATTATGTTGCTGATGTTTGCTTCCTTGCTATGTAGGTTGTAAACAATGGTGGCGATATCCAGTGCATCCCTCTTACTAATTTTTATCAAGTTACCTAACAAATAATTTGGGGTTATTTCATCAGGGTCATTTGTCCTTGCATGACTGGAGTTCAGCAGCAGGATCAAGGTGGCCTGTAGAATCAGTGAGCTCCATAGGGTTTTGCCCATGGTCTACTCAATTATGTAACTGGAGCTTCAGCAAAGCAGAGAACTCAAGGTTTATTAGATGCAAGTAGAGCCACACTGTATTATATCTTGACTGTCATGGTTAGCCACACCCTCCAAATACACCCCTATTTTCCTACCTCCTCATATCTGTCTTTGTCAGATCCTCCCCCTCTATACACTCCTCCTCTCACACCCTCCCCTTTGGGTTTCCTACCATTTCTCCTAGCTCTCAACTCAGGCCATCCCAACAAACCAGTCCTTCTTTCTCAGTTTTCCAGTTTAGGTTTACCCTGGTTTCTGTAATGGTAACATATTTGTCTGGCCATCAGAAACTTGAATCTTCATTCGTTATTTCTTTGGAAATTTCTATAATAACTCTTGGATTACCTGCGTCTTCAGAATTCAGTGATGTCCTTGAGCCCCTAATTCAAGATCTGGAATCCCTCCCATTCTCTTACATCAATGTTTGGAGTAAATCTCATCCTTCTCCTTCCTGAGACACTTCTTTGCCAAACCTACAGAGTTAACCTCTACTTTGTAAAATGATACACTGTTTGTTTGTTCATGATACATGAGCCCCATTCAGTCAACATACTCCCAGTAGTTATTCCTGAGCCAAATCCCACAGCAGCCTAAGATAGATCTCATGTGACTGAACCTGGGAGTTAAATTACCTTGGGAAGGCCTGCAGAAATATTACGTGAGACATTATATAATTAATGCTTAACAGTATACACTGAGCATTCCAAAACACTGAACATTTTTATACTGCCCTTTTTGTATTAATGCTAATAATAATATAATATTAATATTTAATATCAACAACACCAATACATTATAATTAGTGTTAGATACAGTTCTAATGCTTGTCTTTAAGATTGAGATCCAGGTATGCCAAGTAATTTCCCTTTAATTAATTTATTTAAAATGAAAATTTTAATTTATTATAACCATGATACTCCAAAATCTGATTAGCCCATGATCTTCAGACCTGTCTCATACATAAATCCCTGGGTCAAGAAGTCCTGGAATGAGTGCCCTGAAACCATGAGAAAAACTGAAAATTTACCTCTCTTAACTTTTTCTTAGTTTTTTTTTTGTGAAAGTAACACAATACTGCCAAATGCACGAACTAATTTTATGTGAATTACACTAACAGAAGTATAAATTATAAAAGGAATTATGTAAAAACAATCAACATACAAAACATTGTTAGCTATGATTACTTCTTAAGCTGCAGTCAGCTAACACCTTAATCTTCATATATCACAAAAACAAAGTACCAAATCCTTTTGCAAATATTCCTTTCCACAATTTCAAATTTGGTGGTTTAAGTTAGTGAAGGATCACACATTTCACCAGGTGTCTGCATCTTGGTTTTGCAGTACTGCTCTCCTGCATTCGAAGTCTGGTGTTATCTTTAACTCATGCTTTCTTCATAAGAATTTGACTATTTTCCTTCTGGCTGGTGAAGTTATGATACTCATCTAACAGAAGAAGACCAGCTCACATATTTGGCATGATGATGACACACTGGAAAATTTTATTTTGTTGTTTCTGAGTTTTGTGTCCATAAAAATTGTTAGGAAGTACCTAATGTACATTCTTTAAGATGTTAAACACTGTTCTAAACAGTTATTTTTTGTTTCTTACCCATGATTTTCTAGTGACCCTCTTTCCTGTCCATGAAGGAATGTTTCTGGGAATAATCTTGAGAAGGCCTCTGTGGATGCCAATGGTTCTGATTTCAAGACAGCAATGTCTCTGTCATGACTATGAGAAGGAGTTCTTTGACTGATTATCACTGCAGTAGCCTCTAGCCCATCTTCCCATAATGGCATTGCTCCGATCTTCACATGAGCCAGACTTCCTACTGTCCATAATTCGCTGAGCACTTTATTTTTACAAACTCACTCCAGAAGAGACCCTAAACTCTTCTTACAGAATCTAAGGGATTTCCTATCCTATAGTTGAAAACTCTTTCTCCTTTGTTCCACAGACAACTTTTAAAGTATTACAAATCATATGGAGCTGATTGTCAGATCAATAGTCCTATTTTTCAATACCCATATTCTAACTTAATTATTTTCCCACTGCTGTTATAAAATACCCAAGAAAAATTAGTGTAAGCATTAATTGCCTTAGTCTTATATTCAGGTCCATGTTTTTATTATCAAGACAGGAAAATCAGATGAATTTCACTGTGTATCTGACCATTTCTGCTCTGAGTATGCATGAAAGTGCATGGAGTTTTCCTAATAAAAAATATATGATATCAATCCAAGAATTCTAAAATTGATTCATGGGTTAGTAATTCTTGAATCTCTTTTTATGTTTATGTTTTATGTTTATGGCACAGAAGTCTTTCTACACATTCTGTAATAAAATGTTTTTTACAAGGTATCTACGGTTTACTCTGAAAACCTCCGTGCACACACAAACGTAAAAATCCCTTTCAATTTATGTACTCAGGTCTTGGGAAGGGAAAACATTATCAAACAAGTGTTTAAAAAATAGTTATTTTGATGATGGTTAATGTTCTAGTTAGTCATGTTAACTTAGTTAGGATTATAACAGCTACAATGATGTGTGAGGACTAAAGGCAAGTCAGGGAGAAAATGGATTATTTGGCTTACACTTCCTTATCTTGGTCCACCATTGAAAGAAGTCAGGAAATGGACATAAACAGGGCAGGAATTGGAAACAGGAGGTGAATCATAGGCAATGGAGGGTTGCTGCTTACTGGCTTGCTGCTCATGGTCTGCTCATCCTGCTTTCTTATGTAACCCAGGGCCTCTAGCCAAGGTATTTTGAAATCTGGAAGTAACTGGTCCTCTCTCATCAATACCTAATTAATAAAATGCCCTGGAGGCTTCCAAGCAACTTGATTCTATAAAGGTATTTTTTTAACTGAGTATTCCCTTCTCTCTAATAACTGTAGCTTGTGTGAAGTTACAATAAAACTAGCCAGCCTATTTGTGGCCTTCAAAAGAACCTACTTGTACTCTTTTGTTCACATAAACATACTTGTATACATTCAGTGTGTTTAGTTATATTCTCTTAATTCTCCCATGAGTTTGCTACAGACTCTTTACCCACCAGGGAGTGTACTTTTTGTAATTCAATGCAGGTTATCTCTTGCAGTCATGGGGCTTAGTTCACTGCATTGTTGGATTGTCTATTTATTCTCCATTGACCCTGGTTATATTGTCATACATAATTCTGTTTTTCTCTCGTCCTTACATTCTTGTCTTTTTGGTTTTTTTTTCTTTTTAAATTTATTTTATAATTTAATTTAATTTTACATATAAGCTACAGATTCCCTTGTCTCCCTCCTACAGCACCCCCCCGCCCCCCGCCTACCCCCCATTCCCATCTCCTCCAGGACAAGGACTCCCCTGGGTATTCAGCTCAGGCTGGTAGTTTCAATTGAGGCAGGTCCAGTCCCCTCCTCCCTTCGCCCAGGCTGAGCAAATTGTCCCTGCATTGGACCCAGGTTCCAAACAGCCAGCTCATGCGCTAAGGACAGGTCCTGGTCCCACTGCCTGGGGCCTCCCAAACCGTTCAAGTGAATCAACTGTCTGATTTATCCAGAGGGCCTGATCCAGTTGGGGGCTCCTTAGCTATTAGTTCATAGTTCATGTGTTTCCACTAGTTTGGCTATGTGTCCCTGTTCTTTTTCCAATCATAGTCTCAACAATTCTCGCTCATATAATCCCTCCTCTTTCTCACCGATTGGACTCTGGGAGCTCCACCTGGGGCGTGGCCGTGGATCTCTGCATCCACTTCCATCAGTCATTGGATGAGAGTTCTACCACAACAGTTAGGGTGTTTGGCCATCCGATCACTGGAGTAGATCAGTTTGGGCTTTCTCTCGACCATTGCCAGTAGTCTATTGTGGAGGTATCTTTGTGGATTTCTGGGGACCTCTCTAGCATTTTGCTTCTTCCATTTCCCATGGGGTCTTCTTTTATCATGGCCTCTTTTTCCTTATTCTCCCTCTCTGTTCTTGATCCAGCTGAGATTTGATACTCACAACTCCAGGGAGGCTACCTAGAAAACAGGACCCTAAGAAAGACACAGGGATCGTCAAATGACAGAGAAATTGATGAGATCTACATGAGCAAACTGGACGTGGGGGGGGGAATGAAGGTCAAGGGTCGAGGGAAAGAGAGCTTAGGGGAGCGGGAGATCCCAGCTTGATCAAGAACATTCTTGTCTTTTCATTACACCAGTTCTTTCAATTTCAAGATTTTTCATATTTAAGCAGATAATAGACAGAATTCTCCCTGTCATTGTTCTCCACACTAGTTCATGTTGCAGGTTACCTTCTTCAGGCTGAATCATAAACTTTCCATTCCTCTGTACTAGAGGTTAGACTGATGGATATCCTCTATCACGTCTGAATTTCTCTATCTTCACCACTTTACTTTTCTCATGGGTTCCAAGTTTTTGGATTGCATCTGGGCTCTTTCCTACAGATCTAATGGGGCTCTCTAAGTGTTAGCCTATAGCTGATAGCAGATGGCCAGCCAGTGCTGCCATCTCATCTTTGCTTTCATTCAATTTAACTGCAAATCAGAGGCTAATATAGAAGGTCCTGGCTGTGTGTCCTATTCTCATGGTGGTTCCTTCTGCACACAGGCAAGCTTCTCTGCATCAGCTTACTTATTAGCTCATGGTAGTCGTACCCAGCCATATCTTGAGGAGCAGCTTTGTCAAATCTGCCGTGTGATACTCTGCTCTAAGAAAGACAAAGTATTCTCTTTCTAGCACTCACAAGTACCATTCTACTCATTTGTTCAACAAATATGCCCAAGCCTCTCTGGGCCTATTCCCCAAGGCCTTGAGATAGAAAACAGGTGACTGCAGCTGTGGTGATACTCTATCATGGAGGTGAGCAGAGATATTCCCTAAAACAATACAAACTTAAATATTTACCAATAAAAACTAAACATTCCAAAATACTAAACTATATTAGTAACATTTTGTATTGATATTAATGATATTGATAATAATTTAATTTTAATATTTAATGTCACCAAGACCTCTGTATCTGGATTATCCTTAGATCCAGTCCTAATGCTTGCAATTAAGATTGGGTATTAACACCTAATATTTAGCTGAATGGGAGAGTCTATACATTGTTGGATCTTTTTCTGGGTGCTTAATACACTCTTGATAGAGAGGTAACAATTCTCATCTAAGGGGGGAAACAAACTCTTCTTCTCTACATGATCATAAGATCAAGGAGAAGGCTTCTTTTACTCTTTCTGAAGTTGTATTTTAATCACAGTTAGGAACTATTTAAAGTACATTTTTGACATATTAATCATTGCCTTGGGCAGTGTTTCAGCCCCTCCTTTACCAAGTGAGCCTTCTTGACACTTTGTGAGGGAATGTTTGTGGACATAATATTAAGAAAATCTCCTGTGGGTAGCCATTATTTTCTGATTTCAAGCAGGAATATCTTGCCATGCCCACTAGAAAGGATTCCACAGTGATTTCTGTCTATCCTTTATAACATGGGGCTGTGTCTTCTCCACAAATACAATGTTCTACAGTGACTGATTTGATTAGTGAAGCCCAGAAAAGGAAAACCTGTAACACCCAAAACAATAAAAGATTGAGTTTGCTGTAAATTTCCAAAAGGTTATTGTAAAACAAAACCACTTTGCTGTGTGACAACAAGAAAAGAGAGGGAAGTTCATGTGGAGAGAAACCAGAACCCAGGAGAATGACATGACTACTGTATCTATCAACAGCCAGATATATCCTTCTGTTTAACCAGGGAGAGCTGTTATAATGGGTGTTGACAGTGTGACCTGTGTCCTGTAGAGTCATAGTAGCAACTCTGATGGCAACATGAGACCAAGACAAGCAATTTCCTTCACCTCCTCTGTCTACAAATATATGTACTGTGCAGATAGTCAAGATTTTTGCAATAGTTACCGTATAGAGTGGATTATGTGCATTCTCACTCCCTACCTTCCTGTCAACTTCCCATTCCTGTCACCGTCCTATCCTCCAATAAAGGAAATGTCCTTTTCAAAAGTCACATATTTATTTTATTCTGTGGACCACTCACTTGGACTATCTTTTTGAGTACAGGTTTCAAAGTATCCATTGGAGCCAGGTGTGGCTTACTATTGGGCACAAAACTAAAAACAAGGTCTGTTTTCTGAGAATCCACCAGTAGCCCCATGTTCAGCAGGGAGACATATTGCCCCTTTAGCATATCCCTGATTCATGAGTTACTACTGAGAAGAATAATCCTGTGTAGGACCATTCTTGTGTAGGCCCAGTACAGGCAGCATGAAATACTTCGTGATCATTTTTTTCAAAGCCCAAGTAATGACTGAAATATAGAATTTGGTAGTGTTTTGCTAATCTTTATTCTTTCCAAATTTTTCCACTTCCTACTCTATAATTTTCTCTGACCCTCCTGTTCTGTGGGGGGAATAAATAATGTGTTTAGGATTAAAACACTCATATATAATTACTCTCAGTACCTGGAATAGCCAAACATTCACTGATTGCCATTCACTTCTGCCACCCCACCAGCACCAGTTGATTGCTAATTATATCTGCACAGGTTCATGGAATGGTATCTCAAGGATTCTTTTTAGGGAATTCAATCATCTTTTCATCAGATATTCTCTAAAACAATAGAAAACATTCCATAATACTGTCAATTGGGTTTCATTACTACATGGACATTGCTTATTATATCTGTTGCCATCTCTCTATGGAACGTTGACCTCTTGGGCCTAAGCTACAATATTTTCCTATACTTTAATTGTGATTCAGAGGAAATATTTTCCTAGGTAGTTGCTTAAGAAAGGAAGACCGTTGTCCCCATTCTCATTTCAAGCTCTCAATTTTCACCAAATCTACATATTCCCTCATTAAGTCTTTACTAGGTGGGGCCTTGTCCTCAGAGTAGGTTTACTTGTGTCCCAGTATAGAGTCTGAGTTTTCTCTGAGGCAATCACACAATCTCTTTTCCAGAACATCAAACTTTGTACTTGGTCATGCTATTTGCCTCTAAATTGCACATTACTTCTTACATTTTAGTACTTCACTCCTTGTTTATTTTCAGTAAATACCTGCAAAATAGTGTAGAGAAATAACAATGCCCAGTAGTTAGTGCTAGCCCATGCTGAAATTTTGTTTTCCAAAACATTCATTCATTACATCAAATTCAGACTCATTCAAGGTCTCAGGACAAAGGCTAAATATTTCAGATTCTTTGCCAGAATATAACTGCAATGGTCTCTAGCCTATTACCCAATGATGACATTGTCATTCTCTGAAATCCTATAACCAGGCTTCCACTGTTTATAATTCTCTAAGCATTCTGGTTTCCCAAACTCCTTCTAGCATGGACTATTATGTACTCCTTAGAGCATCTGAAGCCTTTTCTATCTCAGAGCTGGACATTTTTTCCCTTTCCTCCACAGACAACTTTTAAGGGACTAAGAATCAGATGGTCATGTGTATCACAGCCATGGCTCTACTTCTAATTATCCATTTTCTACTTTAGTTTCTTTCCCAACTTCAATGATAAAAATATCAAGAAAAATGAATGCACCTAAGTAATGGCTTTTTATGACTTAGGTTTCAGCAATTATGTTCTACTATGCCAGATTAGGCATGATGCAGGAAGGTGAGTCTGGATCAACACATTACATCTGCAGTAACCAAGCTGAGGGAGGGAGTATGTGGGAAATGGAGAAAGTCTTAAGGGAATATGTAAAGAATTGAAGTGCTAGGTGAATGTTTATTGTTAACTTGGACACAGGCTTTTCAGGACTCCAGTCCCTCAGACTCGGGAGAAATGGCAAATCCTTTTTCTGGGGGGAGGCTCAAGTATGGTCCAAGTGTGAGTGTTTGAAAATGATTGATCAGATTATACAAAAATTAGCAACCTCAGTATCCAGTTCCCATATAAGTAAAACATGAGCTTGCTTCTGTAGACACCTCCTTCAAAGACTAGTTACTTCCTCCTTCTTGTGCTGTAAAAGAGCCCAAGGAGATTTAGGGTTGTTGAGTACTTGATGGTTTAGAGTTAACTGGGCCTTGTCCTTTCCACTGTAATCAACTGGGTATCATCTCTGTAGTGCTGATTCTAGAATTTTTCTTAACTTTTGGGCTTATGTTTGAGAAAATATTTGGGAAACTTCCCTCCTTCAAAAGTTCTAGAGTTAATGGTTATAAATCTGGTACTGTCTCCTGTTCCCCTTGTTGTCATCAGAAGGCTCTTCAGTTTCAAACACAGTTAACTTTGAATATAAAGAACACTTTGGATCAAATTTCATCTAACACCAGGCTGTGGTGGCGCACAACCTTATTCCGTGCACTCAGGAGGCAGAGCCAGGTAGATCTCTGTGAGTTCGAGGCCAGCCTGGTCTACAGAGCAAAAGCCAGGATAGGCACCAAAACTACAAAGAGAAACTCTGTCTCGAAAAAAAAATTTTCATCTAACACATAAATATTGTTAAATCATGTCAGTGAGGTCTCAAATTGATTCTTGGGTTGATAATTCCATCTTATCTTTTGATGCTCATTACACAGAGAGATTTCCCACACTGAATAGAAAATATTTTTCCAAGACAAACAATTGTTACTCTTAAGTACTTGTATACAGCAACAATAAGAAAAAAATTTCAATTTATATACTTGTGAATGGAAAACTTTTTCAAATCAACTGATCCAAGAAATTATTCTTAGGTTGATGGTGAATGTTCCATTAACTCATATTGACCTCTCAAGGGATCTGTTTGAAGTATATTTTTGCCAACTGCCACTTATCCATCAAGAAGTTCCCTTCTGTAGTTCCTTGTACGTTCCCTACCAATGCAATTGACCTTTGTTTCCAGGGTTAACGTATTTGTTCTTTTAATCTTTGTTTGACTTTGGTTATTTCGCCTCCCTGATGCACATTTCCGCTCATCATTCTCCTCTTTTCTTCCCAACACACCTGAGTCTTTTCATCTCAACTTATCTTTTTAGCTTGCTGATTAGCATGTAGGAAGCAAAGTCTGCTCACATGTTGTTTTGGGGGATTCCAGGTTTCTTTCCAAACTCTAGTCTGTCTTCTTACACTTGATATCTTGTGTATGATCACCCATCTTTAGATTTGTGGTGAGTTGTTGTTGGCAAGAATGCTGTGTGACAAGAACACTTCCTTCTCTATGTTTGCTCATCTTTTAACATTATACATTTGCTCTTTGCATTTCTCCACTCTGGGGAAAACATAATATAGGGATTAGCTTTTGACCTGTGGTTTGCAAATAGTCATGGAATTTTGTGTTTTGGAACCGTGATGATCTGCTATCTCTGTCATGCTTCATAATCTCAGGTCAAAGAAATGCAGGTAA
>CABHPQ010121758.1:8929-37243 GCA_902168405.1 Peromyscus aztecus | reverse complement strand
TTCACCTCCCTCCCCTCCCTCTCCTCTCCTTTTCCCTTATTCCCTCCCCTCCCTCCTTCCCTCCCTGCTTTTCTGCACCCCCTTCCTCCACCTGCCTGTCGGTCTGTCTTCTCCCTTCCCTCATCTCTTCCCTTATTCTATTCTCTCACCCCGCATCTGTCCCTCTTCCCTCCCTCTGTTTCTCCCTTCTCTCCCTCTTCCCTCCCTTTCTCTCTTCTCTCTAAGCCAAGGCTCCTCTTCCCCTTACCTTCCGACTCTGAATGTTAAAACAAGATGGGGGCCACTTCCACTCTTGGCTGTCAATCAAACCTTCTGTGAGAGACAAAGGCACATTTCCTTCGGTGGGAAAAGACAATTTTGGAGAGAGGAAAGAGGCAGATTAAAAGATTAATTACTCAAAGATTATTCTGCCATCAATTTCCTTAAAAAGTTGTCAGATGAGTTCTTTATCAATAACTTGGTACTGCGTCCTACAATGCCTCACTGTTTCCACTCCTCTAAACGTGTACCGATGGAACAGAAAGCTTGTACAGACTGCTGCTCAGGATGGCTATTAGGTTCCAGTGCTTAAAAGCAGTAAGATCCTGTAGACATGTAATATTAGACACAGACGTGAGCCACAGTGTAGAATACAGAGGAAAAAATAAGCTTAATTTTAATAATATAGCTAATGCAAGGCATAACAGTGTCATCCTTTTCATGTGTAATCCATATTGAGAACATTATTGAGATACTTTGTAGTCCACAATTTATACGATGATTTTGAGATCTGATGTGTATTCTTCACTTACACATCTGTCAGTTCCTACCAGTCCATGCCACTCGTCACCAGTGGCCGCCATATTGTTTGGTATCTTAATATCTTGGTACTCCACACTTCAATTTCATTATTCATTTTAAAATTATCATTTTTGATAGAAAGAATCGTAGGTCCCTGTCACACCCACTATATGTGGTATCTCAGAACCAGTCTTCTACTTTCCATCAATCAGCCCTTATCTTCTCTTCCATGAGTTCCCCTCACTGAAGTGGCCCTTCCTCATCCCTTTCAACACCCTCTGCTTTCAGGGACAGCTCCAGTGAGTTCCATAATCCATCATTTGGAGTTATGAAGAGTAATTTGGGTCACATAGTATGTTTTACACCTCACCCGTAGCCGACTGGAGAGCAGCACACCCAAATCAGACACACTAAAACCCCTGCACTAAAATTAACTGGGATAAATAAAAACCATAACAGGATTTTCTCGTATTAGAAATTGGTGCCAAATAACTCAGATTAGGCCAAATTTATTACCGATGAGTGGAGGAAACCTCTGGGTCCACAGAGCTCATGGACTATAGGATTGTGCCTCAGAAGCCATGAACAAATATCCCCTCCGGTGGCCAGCTCTGCTGACTGGAGCTCACAGATCCTTGCCCTGAAGACATCTTTAGGATTATCTGTGTTGGAAACACAGCATCCTCTGGGGCAAGGGCCTTAATTATACTCTTAACATCTTTCACAGTACCTTTTATTTGTTTTAAAAATATTTTTACATTTATGATTTCTGTATGTGGGTGTGCACACATGCCACAGTGAACAATGAAGGTCAGCGGACAACGTTAAGGGTTTGGTTCTTTCCTCCCACTCTGTGGGTCCTGACCATTGACATGAGGGCTTTAGGTCTTTGGGCTTGGCAGTAGGTGCCTTTAAAGGTTTTAATGTGTACAGGTGTTTGCCTGTATGTATCTCTGTGTGCACTCCACATGTGCAGTGCCCATGGAGGCCAGAAGAGGGCACTGGATCCCACTGAACTGGATTTACAGATGGTTGTGAGCTACGTGGGTGCTGGAATCTAACCAGTGTCCTGTGCAAGAGCTGCCTCTCCAGCCTTAAATATGTCTTTAAAATGACTCACAGCAATGAATAGGGGAATGTGACTTCAATATGTAGATAATTATTGTTGGAATAAAAAGGGAAAAAGGCCAGATTTCACAAAAATACTATAAATAAGCTTGAATAACTGAAATTGACTTTGTTTTTTTCTGTTACAACTATGTAATTATGTAAAATGGAAACAGATGACCTGTCATGACTATTGTTATTGAAAAATTGTCATTTTTGCAATGTTATATTCCTGATCCACAGGGAGAAGTAGGAGACCAAGGAGACATTGGGAAAATTGGTGAAACAGTAAGCTTGCTTTCTACTCTTACTTTTATTTTTTCAACTTCTGTGTTTCCTGGGAACTATGTTCACCATGATCTAACCATAGTCATGTTAGCAAGAATTGGAATAAATTTAGACTCATATGTGATGGTTCTATTAACAAATAAAAAAAACCACAATACAAAGAAATGTGAAGAAAAAACAGTGGATGTTTTCAGTGAATATGGACCATGTTTATGACCTCAGGGGAATTTTTCTTTTTAGTATTTGACATTCCATTTCAGTTCCATTGATTTCAGTCTGAAACTGACCTTTTAAAAAGAGTAGCATAAACAAGGCATGGTTACAAATGCTTGAAATGCCAGTACTTGATGATTAGAGGCTAAGGAAGGAGGTTCCTGAATTCAAGACCAACCTGGTCTGCACAACAAACACCATCTCAACGAATAAACAACAACAAAAAGCTGATTAGATGAAAAAATAGCACGTGTTGATAATCTGACTTAAGATTTGAAAGGTAGGAATCAAGTAGAGGCATGATATAGAGAGTATATAATTATTTTTATCAAAATGCGGTTTGTTTAGGTTCATTACTATTGTAGCAGAAAGCTCCATGTAATTTTTTAAGATGCTTTTTTATTTTTGTGTGATTTTGAGTGCAGTGCCCACAACCGCCAGAAGAGGGCCAGAGGAGCTGGCTTTACAGGCAGTTGTGAGCTGCCAGACCAGGGCTAGAGCTCTGGAGCTGAAGTTGGGTCTTCTGCAAGAGTGTCATACATTGCCGAACCACCTCATATGCCTTGCATATAATATTTATATTGTGTCTATTAAAAATAATTTTAATTAGGATCTATTTCAACAATGAGGAAAACCATTGAAAATAATTTCTATGAGGTTGGGAAGATGTTTCAGTCAGAAAGTGCTTTCTGCCGCAGACAATGGATCTCCAGGACTCATCTGCAGTCTTAGGGCTATGAGTTAAAAAGCAGATCCTGGAGCTTGCTGGCCAGTCAGTCTAGCTGGACTGTACGATTAGGGAGAGACTCTGCCTCAAAAAAAAAAGGTGAGGAACAGTAGAAGAGGACACAATATCAACCTCTGGTCTCCACCCACATACAACACACATATTACACATGAGCACGTGTACACACACACACACACACACACACACACACACACACACACACACACGTACTGCATACACACAAATACACAAAAAGAAATTTGTTGTTGTTCTTGTTATTTTTTTTAATTTTTTTAACAAACCTACATAATCAAGTAATGAGTTGACAAGGATGAAAATATTTACAGTGTTCAAGGTCAATTGTCACAAAGCAAGTGAGTGAAATAGTTTGTCTCAGTGAGCAAATTTCCCCTTAGCCTATCTTAAGATTTAAGAAGTAGATTGTTCTACAAAGTCATTTTATAAGCTTAATTTGTTTACAATTATTAATCCAGGTGTTCTGATAAGAAAAAATACTCTGATAGTCTTAGTTTTACCATTAATATTAGTAAAAATAGACAGGGGAAGTTAAGTCACAGGAATCATTACTACTTCCAGGTAATCCTCAGTCACCAAAAGATAAGTTTTTTTTATCTATATGTTCACCAAGAAAAGCCCTTTCAGTGTAGTACATAGATCAGCTTATGAAAAATGTCTAATATGATTGAAGCTTTGTTTCTATGGCTAGTCAAAGAATTAAATGTTTACAGCATTTGAGTGTCAGCTTGCTTAGGAAGTGTGTAGTGTGTGACACACTATAGTCAGGATCCAAAGTTAAAATTCTAACAAATGACGTCTTTTCACATTTCATATGTTAAATTTCCTAGCATTATTTACTTAATCACTCTGGCTTCCAGTGCTGTCCAAAGTGGGCATGGACTACCATGATGCTAGAGTTCTGTGACTGGAATTTTAAAAAAACGCATTTACAGATCCTTTGGTATGTTTCCGGCATCAGTCAATGCTGGGATGTCTTATTTAATTCTCAGAGGTTCCCCAGCCCCCAGTTTCTACAGCAAGGAAACCAGAGAACAGGAAATGACTGATTCCAAGTTCCGTAACTAAACCTTGATTCAAACCCAGACTTCCAAGCTCAAAACCCAGACCTCCACCTCATGCCATACACACACTTTTAATTTTAGCTGAAAAGCCGTTTGGCCTGGATCTTGCAAAGACACTGTGAGCATCGGATAAGCTTGATATTAGTTTAAACATGTTTTCTTATTAATTGAACAACGATTTGACCTTGATGTTGTAAAGACCTTTTGAGTACTTGGTAAATTACCACACTAAAGTACCTTCCAAATTCTGATATATTTTTTCTCATTAAGGTTGTGATATGAAGGACTTTCTTCTGTAATACATTACTTCTTCTATTGAGCTAATCAAAAATCTAATTTGCCTAAAGAGTATTTGGGACCTTCTGTAACTCTCAGATTATGTTTTATCTTAGGTTACAGGTCCTATGAATACACTTCTAGTCTAGATTTTTGTTGCCAAAAGAACTTCTTCTCTTGAAAGGTACAGAATATATAGTTGCACTTCATGACAACCATGTTTGAAATCTGAAATAGCCCAGTATACAGTAGTGCTGCATTTTTCACTTTAGACGATTTTTATGGTCATTTAATTGCCTTAACTGAGTGACTTTTTCTTTCTCTACTCCTACTAATTAGGGAACAAATTTCCTGTTGAGGCTGTCAAGCTCAGCAGTGTTACCTACATTTTATGTCGGTATTCATTTACAGTCATTTCTTGGATTCCAAGAATTTATTTCTATAAATGTGCCCCCCAAGTCTCCAATTTTCTTCATTATTTTTAGTGAAAATAACAAACTTTATTTCTATAAATGCACCTCATAAGTCCCCAATTTCTCTTTTTAATTTCTTATTCAAAAACCTACATGCGTTTTCAACAGTGATACAATTTATGCATCAGCAATGTTTCTTAGTGTTTTCAAATTCCTGGCATTTCACTATTTGAGGTTCAAGGACAAGAATTTAGTATTCCCAAATATTCTCAGAGTTTTCACAATTATGATATTTTAAATATACCTCTGACAGTATTCACACCTTGTCACTTAAATAGCTAAAATTCTTGCTTAAAGAATTTTAAGTTTAATAGTGCTTACAAAGAGCTAGGTCCTACAGGAATTATCAGTGCAGACAAAACAGAGGAGGGGTGTAGTTAGTCCTTGGTGTACAACTGGCTTTAAATTCCTAAGCTATTTATTATTTGTCAGGAACGTTCTGCGATATATGCTGTCAAAGAATAATTCCAGTTCTAGGAATCCGACTTTCTTCTAAGAAGTTTAATAACCCTGCTTTTCCTCTCCTCTGCCAACTTGGCAGCTTTTCCCTCTTCCGATCTCAGTACATGCTTCTGAAGCTGGGCAAACAGAACCAGACACAGTCTATTGATTTATGTAGTTATGTGTATATGTGTTCCTGTGTGGGAGTATTTGCTCATGACTGCAAATGTTTACAGAAGCCAGAAGAGGGTGTCAGATCCCCTAGAGCTGAAGTTACAAGTGGTTATGAACTACCTAACATGGGTGTTCGGAACCCAAGTGCTTTTTTAACCACTGAGCATTTAGGGCCAATGACTTCAATGGCCATTGCTATGAGTAGAATAGAAACTTCTATGGAACTCTTTTTACTGTTGATGACACTCAAAGCCATGTAGTCACATTCTTAGAACAGATATCTTTGGGAAACCATCAACAGTGACCCCCTACAATCTTTCAGTGATCTATTACCTTAAATAAAAGATGTGAGAATATTTTCCATAAGGTGTTCTTGATTACATTAATTTTCAGTTATCACATTTCTTCCCACTTGATGAAATTCATGATTGCCTTATAGTCTGGTCACCCTGACATTTCTTAAAGTGTAGCTCAGCTTCCTGAGTTTTGCTTCACACATTTCTTAACTTACCAATGTAAGGAGATTTCATGTGCAGCCTAACTACTCTCTGCTCTCTCCCTTGCTGTGCTAAATGGTAAGTGACTAATGAAAAGACAAGTATTCCACCTTTCATTATAAAATCTTCAGAACCACAGATGCCTTGATGAGTGATCCCTGGATGGCTTCTAAGCAGTTCATTCAAAGCCAAAAAGGGATGAAAACTGAGGAAGAAACAGAAACCAAAAAAAATCTGTTTATTAAAGATATATTTTCTAGTCTTAAGGTGACTATCCTAAGTTTTCCTATTGCCATGAAATGTGTCCAATTTGTATGACCTGTAAGCTGTGGTTTGAAAGGTCAGGATCCAAGATTTCAATCTCCAGCTTCCAGGCTCTTTTCTTTTCATAAAGTGACCATCAATGTGTCCCATCCTTGACATACATCCTTGGGTGCTAATGGTTAGGAAGATCTGAGCTAATATTTAGCAAAATCTGAAAGGAAGAGCAAACCAAAGTTTTACCTTGTAATATCCTAAGACAACCTGGAAACTCATTTTTAAAATATTGTCAAATAGTATTAGTTTCCATGAAGTATGGAAACATATTTGTAATGGAAACAGAAAGTATTTTGAAGGAATTGGAAGTGTTTGCAGAAGTGTTCAACATAAACCCTCACTTGACAGAATGGCTAGGGCTGTTCTTGGGTAAAATTACCATGGAATTAGTTTGATATAAATTCATTTCATTATGTTCCAGGCTTTCTTTTTCTTTCATGAAAGGGGAGAGAGCTAGCTTCAAAAGGGCCTACTGAATCATAAGATCTGTTTCCTCGAAGGAAGAGAGCCAGAAGCTATGAGCATGGTTAACCAAGGAGGAAAGGCTAATGCCACATCACATTTTACCAGCACATTATACTTGACCACCCTCTCCTGTTTCTAAGCTACACATGCCTAGAGTACAGCTGTTAATAATCTGTCAACCTCCTGAGTGGTGTGGATGACAGGTTTCCTAAGTAATGAAAGATTATGCAGACTGGATACCCATGATACATACTAGCCTCCAATGGGTCTTTAAATGAGTATGTTACCAAAAATAATAATAATAATAATAATAATAGGTACTCATTATAGAAAACTTGTGGGATACCAGGCAATTTGGCTATATTTTATTACTTAATATCCATAAGTGTCTTAGTAAATGTAATTAATCCTATTCTATACTTTACAAAGTTGATATTTTTGACAATTTAAATAACTTGCTGTAGTAATGAAGTTAGGGCTACAGGGCACTATCTCTAATGTTTCCAGATTGTCCTGGGCCCACTTAGTGGTGGGCTGCAGACGTCCGTGTTCCTAGTAAACACCTGCTTTTGCTACTTGAGAATACAAATAGCACCTTACATTTGAGAGGCAGGATTTCTAAAACCATAGCATATCACTCTTGGAATGTAGAAACATCATTGTGGACCTGATTAAAAAGTCATTACAGAGTCTAGTATTGTGTCTATGAAGGTATAAACCACTAGAAGGGAAGCCTGATGTGGTGAGGAGGTCAGCATAGCACTCAGGAGGTAGTAGCAGGAGGGTCTGGATTTTAAAGCTGTCCTCAGCTGGAATGGGCTAGAAAAGATCCTGTCTCCAAAAGTAGACTAGAAGAGTGAATAAACAAGAAACATCAAGAGGCAGATGTGAAGGACCTCACTGGAGTGTAGGCGGGAACTACCCTGATCTGTAAACTGCTTTGGTTGGATATCACCATAATATTGATTCTTCTCATCAGTGAATGTGCCCTCTATTTCCATCTTCATTTTCTTTCATTGATGTTTACAGCTTTCAGTGATGAGATCTTTCATATCATGTTAAGTTTACTCACAGACATTTAAATTTTTGTATCACTAATACAAAGGCTCCTTAAAATTATGTTTATTATTCTCCAGTGACTTGAAATAATTTTATCATTTGTAAAGATACGCACCTCAGTATTTTTCTTTATCACGAACCTGTATTTCTATGTTTTAGAAGAATAGCACGTATTTTTAAAGGTATGTTAATTTGTGTGTGTGTGTGTGTGTGTGTATGTGTGTGTGTGTGTGTATTTGCATGAGTGCACACATGAGTACACATACCAGTGGAGGCATCGGATCTCCCTGTAATTATCAGCATCCAACAATGGGTTCTGGGAACTGAACTCAGATTCTCTGTAAGAACAGTATGTACTATTAACTGCTGGCCAAGCCATCTCTTCAGCCTCCAGAAATAGGAAGACTTTTACAGCCAAAGAAAGATGCAACTTCAGTCTTCATTTATTTATCTGTCATCAGAAAGTACTTACTGAACACTTTCTGAGTGCTAGACATACAGTTAAACAAGACTTTGTCCCTGGGTAGTTTCTGGTGCAGACAATGACAAAATAAGTATACATATGATTTTATTGAAAATTCTGTTTTGTTACATAAGATGCTTTAAGAACAAGAAGTAAAAATTATTTTGGCATGGCTCATAAGGACATGTGTGTTCATAGAGAAATTCTGTCTTTGGTTGAAAACAAATTTCCATCCTCTTGGGTATGGACAATATGGTATGGTTCACAGCTTTTAAGGAAATAGTATCTTAAGTTCTTATCTAGAAGGGGATAATATTGACATTTTGTTGGAATGGTGTTCTAATAGTCTTCTCTTTAAGCTGTGTTTGTATGCAACAAGTTTTCGTCCATTACTAGTATATTGTATCTTCTTTTATATACATATTTATATGTTAGTACAATGGTAAAGATTACTGTTTTGTTAAAAATATGTAAGATAGAGAATGTGTTGATTCTTTGAGTTTAAAATATAGAAAGGTGGATGGAAATAATGGAAGGGTCTGTGATAAAGCATTGTTTGGTGCCTCCTGCTGAAGTGACCATGTTGATAGAACATGATGGCCAAATGACAACCTGGAAGTAAGTTAGTGAAAAATATCCATGCTTCTCCTTTTAAAAACTAATCCATGCCTGTGTAACTTGAAGGCTAAGACACTAACTGTTAAAGACTGTGAATAGCATAAACAGGGCTCAGCAAGCTTTTCTGTAGAAGGCCAGGTGCTGGACGTTTGAAATTCCCAACCATATGGGCTCTGTCACACTCCCTTAGCTATGGTGCTATAGTGTGAACCTAGCCACAGACAACAATGGATGGATGAGCCTGGCTCTGTTTCCAGTGAAACTTTATTTATAAAAACAGACAGCTGGCAGGAATGGGCTGCAGGCTGTAGTGTGTCTTTTCCTGCTCTAAAATGTTTCATGCAATCTACGACGCACCAGTTTTTATTGCGTCTGCCTTATGTACACTCTGCTTCATTTGTCTTTTGCCAATAACAAAAAGAGCAATAAACACAAATGTGATTTCTCTGAATCTTAACTTCAAATCCAAAAACAGATTCAAGTTAACCAGCAGGTGGTGTGGCTGCCATTCACGGATTTATTTTTGTGCTGATACCAAACATAATGAATTTATTTGCATTTATATATGGACCACATGTAAGTCCAAAGGATGCCACAAAAATTTATCATTTTCCCTCTAACAAACACTTGAGATTATTACCAGGAAATATTTCTAAAAGCTATGAAATACTTCCTTTGAGTGTAATATTTCCCATTGAGTTGAGATATTTTGCATTTGGGTTCAGTTTTGCTTATGAAATGGTTCTTCTTTTTTTTCACTAGCATAAGATCTTCACTTTTCAAGGGACCTTTCTAGCTATCTCTTCATTGTATCTTAAAGACATTATCCAACCTATTTTAGTTAGGGTTTCTGTTGCTGTGAAGGAATACCGTGACCACAGTAACTCTTATAAAGGAAAACATTTAATTGGGGTTGGCTCACTTATAGTTCAGAGGTTTAGTCCATTATTATCATGGTAGCACACAGCAGCATAGAGGTAGAGAAGGAGATCAGAGTTCTACATCTTGATCCAAAGGCAACAGGAAGTGAACTGAGGCACTGGGCATGGCTTGAGCATATATGAAATCTCAAAGCCTATCCCCACAGTGACACACTTCCTCCAACAAGGCCACACCTCCTTATAGTGCCACTCCTTATGAGGTTATGGGGACACCTCTTGGGCTCTGAAGGTGTCACAGGACCAGTCAAGTGTGATTGCAAAAGTCCACAGCACAGGTATGAGAAAACTGAAGAAAGACCTGTCAATGCTGAGTGGAGAAAGAGAGTCTCTTAAGGACAGCTTTATCCCTCTGTGTCTTCTACTTTACCATTCTTATTTTTCTGAAACTTAAGGCAAACAAGTAAGGGCACAGATTTGTTTGTGTAAATACACTGTGGGGATTTCCATAACTTCAGTATTTTAATTGAGAAACCAGTATCCGGTTTATAGGGTGCCTTCCTTCTACAAATATTTACGATCATTTGCATATGCAAGGAAGAGATCAACTAAACAGGACACTGAACCCACTTCAAAGACCTCATACAAGGTTAGGATGCCAACTTAGGCATCCAGCAGAAAGGGATCTCAAGGCCACGACTGCCTGCTGTAGAGGTCATGAGTCAATCGGTTCTGGGTGATCCTGTGCATCCAGAACGCTGCATAAAACTCCTCACTAGGAAAATTTTAAATTCTATTTCTTTTGAAAATGTGCATCTCTTTCTGAGGTGTTGAAAAAGATTTTTAATGCTTCTTAAGTACCTGCATGATATTGCTCTTCTTTGTGGTTGAATCAGATTTTAAAGGTGGATGGTATAAAAGAAAGGGTCTTGCTCACATGATTTTTCAGAGTAGGAAGGTAAGATCAAAACTGGTTCAGTGACTTTCTTCGGAATTTAAGCATTAAGCTGGAACTCAAGTCTTTGCATTAGTAGGTGACGTGTTATCATTTCCCCCATTATTAGCCAGAGTGATTTGGGGTTGGTGGGAATGAGGGGAATCCAGAGACATCAGATTTGTCTCACTTTAGTTCTGTCTTTGTATAGAACTCACAAAAATCACATTTCCTATAAGGATAGCCTGAAAAGACAGCCAGAATTAATTTTCTTCTTCATACATGAAAAAAATGCTCTGTGCTTTACATGCACGCCCCTCTGTGTGAATGGACCTGCTAGTCATTAGTCTCAGGGAGACCGCACAGTGTAGATGTTATTGCAACACAAGTGTCACTGCAGGAGAATTCCTTTTATTTCTCATCCAACTTACTTTAAAAAAAAAAATAGCTTAAGTTCAATAAAGATAGGCGGCTGTTCTGTCAATATTCACATTATCACCCTTGATTTATTATCAAGAGACCCATCATCAGCCACGCTGCCAGGCAAATTCAGTGCAGCATGAGTGACCTTTCCTTTCTCATGTTTCCCATAACATGACTGTGACTGATGCATCTGCTCAGAGAACATTCCAGGCATAGCCTCCTGATCATTGCCAGAGCTGCCTGGGGTAAAGCTTCATTCTGAGCTTTTTTTTTTTTTTTTTTTTTTTCAATGACTGCACATTTGATCCGAGAGAATAAGAATCAGATAGTCGGTGGGGAAATGGCAGGGGCTGACATTTCTACTTGGATATTTGGAGGGCTACTGAGTGACACTTTGTGGGGAACCTTATGTATCCATATGGCGAGAGCCTGGAGTAGAAACTCTATGACCCCAACTAGACCTGTCCAATCCCTCAGGAACCTGTAAAATTATGGACTATCTGTCTATAGCCTAAATTTAACTGTACAAACAGTATGTATTCTTTAGTGTGATGCATAATATTATGCTTTCAAATATGTGTGTTGACTACATGAAACAATCATTTACAATATTTTTATAAAATATTAATGAATTTAGGATTTCCAGAAAATTATTTTTCTTTGGTTGTTAAGCAGTGTTTACAGAGAGTGTATCTTCAGTGCTCAGAAACATCAAAACATCAAATGTTCGTGAGTTTGAACACTTGGTCCTCAAGTGCTCGGTGTTGTCTTGAAGGCTGTGCAGCCTTTAGAAGGTAGGTTTTAGCTGATGGAAGTGGCTCACTGAGGATACCAGCATGTTATGAATCTATTCAAACAAAAAAAAGTTGTCTGCTCCAAGTCACACTGTCCACAGAATAATTTCTGAGTTTATAGATATCATTTGAAAATATGAATGAATTATCAAAAGATTGGTTATTTAGAAACTGATAATTAACAAATAATCAGAAAGACTTCAGGTGTAAGCCTTAAAATTACCCTAAAATAACAAGTCTGAGGGAAAACTGTTGAAAACAAAAACCATAGGCATTATTCACCCTTTGCCCGTTTACTTTCTATGCATCATTAAATCTGCAGCTTTTCTGTGTCTTTTCCTCTCTCCACAGGCATGCTCTCCAGGGTAAATCTTCTGTACCCATATCTTAGTTACCACTTCTTCCTGATGGTCAGTGAATTTCTTGGCCCCAGACCCACATTTTCATCTGTACACTGAGTATTCCTCCCAGAATCCCTCACTGGTGTTTCATATTCATCATATTTTTAAAAGGAATTCTTGTGGCTGGAAAGATGACTCAGCAGTTAACAGCACTGGCTGTTCTTCCAGAGGACCAGGATTGATTCCCAGCATAGACATGATGCATACAGCCGTCTGTCACTCACAGTTCCAGGAAATATGACACTCTCTTCTGGCCTCTGCAGGCACAGGGAATGTATATGGTGCACAGATACATACATTCAGGCAAAACACCCGTACACATAAAAGTAAACATACAAACAAACAAATGAGGAATTCAGGTGCTGGGGAGACAGAGTAATTGGTAAAGTGCTTGTCCCACAAGCATATGGACATGTGTTTGAATCTCCAGCACTCATGTTGAAAAGGACCGGGCACAACAATGGATATCTTTAGCCTTAGCTCTTGTTGACCAGCCAGTTTAGCCAATCGGTGACTACCAGTGAGAGACTCTGTCTCATGCAAAGGTGGAGCTGGAGAAAGGAAGACACCAAACTTCAACCTCTGGCCTCTATGTGCACATGGGCATAAGTACCTCCATATACATATACACAAAAAATAAAAGCGAAAGAAAATAGGAATTCTGCTTTGGTACTCAGCCAGATGACATGTTCTTTCTTACCCATCCCCTTCCATTCTGTCTAAATCAACCACAGATTTGTGGCCATCTCCTTAGACAATGGTGTGAAAGGTGAAGATTTGATGTAGAGAAATAGCTCCTGTGAGAACACACATCCCATTTAGTGCCTGAAAAGGGATTTATTTTTCATGTGTGACTGAACTTTTGCTTCTCCCATCACCCAAAGTCCACACTAGATTGATAGACAAAGTTGCCATTTTAAAGGTAAAAAAATGGTCAAGTAACAGTGATTTTCTTCAATTCAGTAGTTTACGATGATCAGGGTGTAGGTTTGAAAAGAAAATAAAAACACTGACACAAATATTAAAGTTAATAGATATCTAAGATGCAATAGAACAAAATTCTAGGGAATTTGCTTTGTTAACTGTATTTTGGAGTAAATTTCAATAGCTCTAAGGGCTCTAATCCTTCATCCTGTGTCACAGTTCTTTACATGTTGAAGATTTGAACTCCCGTGAGGCATTCAATCCACTCTCTAAGACACAGGGACTTTTGAAGATAAGTGTTAAGTATAGGAACTTTCTATAAAAATGTTGTATAGCACCTCTTTCAACTAGGAAATATTCTGATGTTATATTTCTCTTAGACCGAATCAGTAGGATGTGGTTACTAAAAAAAAAAATAGACATAGAACATTTTAAAGTTTTTACTGACTTTGGGAGGAAAAATAATATTTCTTCTTGATTCTAAAAGTTGATTTATTCCACATCAGGCTTTTTGGCCTTCCACATTTTGGCTTCAGTTAACAAAATCTTTAAATAGACCATTACATACCCCATTTTGCAAAAAGTAAAATGTTTTCAATTATTACATGAATCTTTAGCTCCTAAGCAGAGTGTGTTCTAGCTGAAGATGCTACCATGTTCCTTACTGTGTGGTAGATGTAGAATCAGTGCTTATAAAAGAATTGAGGACCATTCTTTGCCAATAGGCATATGTTGTTGGTAATTCCTAAAGGTGAAGAAGATGGCTTCCACAACTGTTTTGTATTCCAGTAAATACACAACAGAATGGATTTAAGCTGTGTGAGCCATCTGGTCTGTTTTACACTAGATCTACTTACATCATGAAAAAGCAGCATGGAGGGTTGATAAGTAAGTAGGCATGGCCGTGTTCCAGGAAAAATGTCAAAGACAGGCAAACATCATGTGTTCTCACTCCTGATTTTGCTGGAATTCCCTACCATTTTATCTCTTGGCAGTTTCTGTTATCTGCATGACCTTGGTGTTCATTAATTCTAAATTGATTAGTATGGTACTTTTAATTACTGAAATTTTACACATCTCATACATAGAAATGTGTACATCCTTTTGACAATTATTTAGAGGTTCCTAGAGAAGTATGCGACTTTAAAAAACTACAGAAAGTAAATAATTAGTAAGAATCAAAGTTTTAATACAATATCAGAGCTAGCCAACAATAGAATTTAGTCGTAATGACTGATTAAAGATATATTATAAATCCTTTGCTGTTCTTCCCTCAGAGAAGAGGGCTCTAATTTCCTTCTTTGGGGCTAGAGGATGGCCTTGAGGCAGGGGAGAGGGCTTAGTGGGGAGGGGTACTTGCTGTGAAAGCAGAAGGACCTGAGTTCAAATCCCTGGCACCCAGGTGAAAATAAAAACCTGTTACCTCGGCATTGGGGAGCAGAGACAGCAGTGTTGGGAGCTCACGGGCCGGCCAGCCAAGCCTCAGTGAGTGAACCTGTCTTAAAGAAATAAAACAGAGATGAACAGAAGTAGACCATTTTCTTGGCCTCTATGCATGTATGCACATGGACATGTAAGAGAGAATGAGAGAGAGAGAGAGAGAGAGAGAGAGAGAGAGAGAGAGAGAGAGAATAAGAATGAATGTAGGGTGGACTTACACACTGTTAATCAATGTGATAATGGCTGACATGACAGTGTGTGATTGGGTCATAAGAGGTATAAATTCACTAGTCTCATTCTGACCGCAATTACATCAGAGTTCTGAGCCAGAGCTGCTGATGGAAGCCATAACCATCCTATAATTTCTTATTTTAAGCCACTTACTTTAGGGAGATTATGTAATGTGAGAACTAAGTCAACAATATGAAAGCTGTAAAGATGGAGCACATCCCTCATAAATATTTTCTGTCTTTCTGTAAGCTGAATCTTCATTTGATTAGCCATCTCCCTTGCTGTGCAGAAACATTTTAGTTTCATGAGTTTCTATTTGTCAGTGGCTCAATTATCTCCTGAGCAACTAGGTCCTGTTCAGGTCTTTGTCCGTGCCTGTTCCCTGAAGTGTTTCCCCTACTTTTTTCTGTAACTGTTTCCAAGTTTCAGGTCTCACATTGAGGTCTTCCTTTAATCCATTTGGCGATGAATTTTGTACAGAATGTGAGACAGGGATCTATTTTCACCGTTCTGCTTGTGGACATCCAGTTTTCCCAGAATCTTTTTTTTTTTTTTTTAAAAGAAAAAGAATTAATAGAAAGGAACAAACCAAAGAATCTTTCATCTTCTATTTATTTATTGGTCGTCAATTTAAATGAATTGCAGCTATGGCCACATATACCCAATTAGCCTTTGAGCACTTGAAAATTGAAAATATATTTGTTCCTGGTTCTGAGTTGTATCTTGTCCTAGATCTCACTTGTATAGAGATGCCTGTTTCATAGATGAATATGAAAAACAAGTCAGGGCACTGTGATCTTCCTTTTGGAAAGTGTTTGTAATAATAATAACAACAACAATAATAATAATAATAATAATAATAATAATAATAATAATAAGAAGAAGAAGAAGAAGAAGAAGAAGAAGAAGAAGAAGAAGAGATACATATAGGAGTCATTGGCTGATACACACTTCCCAGCATGAGTTTTATGGCTTGCTAAGAATTTCCAGTGCAAGGAGGCTGGCTAGAGATGGGGAGCTGGCTAGGAGATAGCCCATGGGGCAAGATTAAACGTGCCAGGTTTAATATATCAGGTTGTTTTTTAAAATAATCATTCTGTGAGGGAAAATGTATCATAAATATAATTGCTTTTTGTTCAACAGTGTACTTCTCTTGTAGATGAACTTTCTTTTACTTGGCTGGCAGAGCAGAACTCCTGTTCTCAATAGAATAATTTTGCAAACCATGGTCTCCAGTAGTAATTCTGTCTCCTTTCTGCCAAATTCCTTAAGAGAGTTGGCTACACAAGCTGTTGGCTATGCTTCCTTCATAGGGCACTGTTAACCCTTTAACAGTCTTGTCTAAATATGTAGGAGCTACCGAAGTCATTCTTAGAGGTTACCATTGACCCTACACTGCCAAATCTCATCGCTCTCTCAAAGTTCTTCCTTAACAATGATGTCTTTTCTTCCCTTAAAACTTTGCTCCTTGGCTTTCTTTGTGTGTTCCCAGCTCTCCTCCAATCTAAGTCTTTATTTTGTTTTCTCTTCTCACCTCCAAATACTCTTCATTATGATCCTCTTCTTGTTCATTTTATTGTTACTGTGGATGGTAATTCTCTTGTTGTTAGTAGTGTGTATGCTGCATTGGTTTGGTAATTACAACCATTTCTGAAAAACAGTTTTTTACATAAACAATCTGAGCTAGATTCAAGTTTTCCAATTTTATGTCAATGCATACTTTAATTCATTGTATTTTGGGGAAAATATTAGCCACTGGATCAAAATAAACACAAAATTGAGTGTTGTAAGGTGATGAAGAGTTTTTGTTGCTTATGTTTCTAAGGTGATTAAAACAGTCAGGCATTTTAATTGAAGTAGTTCCCTACTCCCTTGGGACTGTCTTCACAGGCACTAGAAAGCAGTGGGGTTATCTACTTGCTTCTCATGTAAACAAGCACTGTATCTTACCGGCTTTGTCAGAGTAGCTCAATTATGCTGCACTACAACACAGCTTCAGAATACCAGTGGCCAGCAATAGCAAAGGTTTCTTTCTCACTTGCTCCCTAACCACTGGAGCTGCCTGTGTCGGTTCCAAGCCATCTGGATTCTGGGGCCCAAGCTCACAAAGAGTCTCTTTGAATCATGGTTAGTTTGTGGCCTCTAAAAAGCAGTTTGACAAATGTCATGTCCTCACCTCTTCTCTGTGTTCTAAATAAGCTACACAGAGAAGCCTAGTATCGGGAGGATGGACAATAATGCTCTTCCCATGCTGAAGCACTATGAGATCCATGGCAAGACTAACAGAGACAGCACAGGGAAGTGTGATTGTGATACAGAAATAAGCAGTAGACATTTTGATTAATGCAACCTAGCATGCTTTTTTTTCACATATTAACATTTGAAAATGGGATATTTCTTAAATTCACTGACAAATTGCATTTCCTTATTGGAATTTTTTTTCCTTTTAGAAATATAAAATATAAGCGCATCAATGGCATGTTAAAATTAATGAAACTTGATATGTTTCAAATCAAAATGGATTCACCTATATTGCCAAATGTGTGGGTGGTTTCCTATTAAATAGTAATACATACTTAAAGAGCAAATGGATTTAAAGCCTATGTGTTTCAGATGTTAGAACTGACTTAAACCTCTCTGAGCTTACTCATGTTGTAAGGACAGACAAACACAGATATAGAAGCATTTGAAAAAAATGAGTGAGAGAAATTTATAAAAGGGAAAAAACAGAAAAAATAGCAATGGAATAGAATAGAAACGTGAGAAATAAGCTATGCCTAAGTATGGTACCACAAATCAATAGAGGACAACAGCATTTTATATATTTATATATGTATATAAGGTGCATAGGTATGTACATATAAGTTGTGTGAGGACTGAGTCACTACATGGACAGAAGCGCATCTCTGCCACAGCTTAAGTCTTGTGACAATGAGACTCCAGACAGATTAAAGACCTAAATAGAAAAGACAAAAAAAAAATCACATGTTGAATAACATAAAAATAAAAATTTCAAAATAAAATAGAGTAGACGCCTGTTGGAATAGTCATATTTTAAGCACTTGGTGTTCACCTAAGCTTACCCATACTGTTTAAACTCCTCTGCTTAACTTATCTACTGCATCTGTCAAAGGAGAATCCTGTTAACACTACCAAGTCAGTGACTGTGATGATAAAATCATGCTCACATGCACAAATGCCTAATACATGTTATTGTATTCAGGATCATGTGACAGCCAGCCAGTCGATACTGAAACAGACAGGACTATGGACCTGCGTGGATAAAAGCATACTAAGATAGTTTCTGCTCAGTCACCCACTGGTCATGGTTCACTGCTTTATATTTGTAAATATATATTATATAAAATGCTATCTAGGCAGGATCTATACTTGGTAGCTATTGGAAATTTCCGTCTGTCCTTAAGTGAAGGTAGAAAGTTACTACTTCCTTGCAATTTAAGAAAGAATGGGGATATGTTCCTATGCTTACTCTATGTTGTTCTTTTTTCTCCCTATATTCATTAAAGAAGGAATAATAAATATGTGCAAATACAGACACAGAGAGAACGCAAGTCATGTTCATTCAAAACAACACTGCTGGTGACCTTCTTCCATTTGTCCTCACAACTGTCTTCCTTACTCAGGCTGGATACTAGCCTGGAATCCCTGCCTCCTTCTTCGTGTTGCTGGATTACCTCTTCCTACTCAAGCTACAGATTAAATGTCTGGCTTCATCCCTTTCCAGACTCTCCTTGCTGAAATGCCTTCTCTTTCATTCTCCAGCATCATAGTTATCTTTTATGAGCTTATATCATAACTTACAGCTGTTAATGGTTTTCCTTCTGTGTTACAAGATGTTTTGATTCATCAAATGTTCCTAGTTTGATTTCTGTTACTGTACTAAACACTGTGACCAAAAGCAATTTGGAAGGATAGAGCTTATTTAATACACAGGTGTGGGTCCCATCAGCAAAGAAAGCCAAGGCAGGAACTTGAAGCAGTAACCATGGAGGAAGGTTTGCTTGCTGGCTTGGTTTTTTGGGCTTGCCCAGATCACTTTCTTATACAACCCAGGCCCACCCCTCCTACTACATCAATTAACAATCAAGAAAATACCCCCAGAGATATGCCACGCTGATAGAGGTAATTCTTCAGTTGAGGTTCTCTCTGCCCAAGTGACTGTGGATTGTGTCAAACTGGTAGCTGAAGCTAACTATGACCTCAAGACAGGGCCTGAATCTGTCTTACCTTAGCAACTAGTGCCGTTCAGAACAGACATCAAATCCTAGTATAAATGGACAAATAAATGAACATGAATGGGTATTAAGGTACTTTCAAAGCAGGTAGTCACAAAAATGATTTTATGATAATATAGCCACACCAAGCAGATATGAAAGTTGCAGATATATTTATAACATCCTGTTGATTATTAGTTTCATAAGGACAGAGATTACATTGTCTCCCAATGAAGCGTCTGTTATGCATTAAGTTTTCATTTAGGTATTTCTGACCGATTGACAGCTTATTCTATGTGAAATTGTAGCTAGAGTTTTCCTGCTTGGCCCACGGTCAGGATAAATCTCTTTCACCTGCCAGTCCCACAGCCACTCAGACCCAAACAACTAAACACAGAGACTTATATTGCTTACAAACTGTATGGCCGTGGCAGGCTTCTTGCTAACTGTCCTTATATCTTAAATTAATCCATTTCTATAAATCTATACCTTGCCACGTGGCTCATGGCTTACTGGCATCTTTACATGCTGCTTATCCTGGCGGCGGTGGCTGTGACTCCCTCTGCCTTCCTGTTCTTTTAATTCTCTCTGTTAGTCCCGCCTATACTTCCTGCCTAGCCACTGGCCAATCAGTGTTCTATTAGCAACACATTTGCCATACAGAACATCCCACAGCATGAAATCACAGGTTATATACCAATTCTGCAAAGAATTCCTCCCCAAAAGAAATTTAGATGAAGTAGATAGAAACGGTAATTATAGGCAATTTAAAACCAGGTTGCTACAAGATTGATGTAATGCATACATACTTTCTTTTATATTTTTTTAACAAGGGACCTGTTGGTTTACCTGGAGAAGTAGGGACAGCCGGAAGCATTGGTGAAAAGGTAATTCCTATTGTTATTTTGCTTTATGTTAAGAACTCTTGGCTAACTTCAATCTTCCATATGGCATTTTATGTTAATTGAAGAAGCATCATCCTGGAAGGGGACTAGAGGATGGGCTAAGCATGTTTCCATGTGTCCACACATCTCCAACAAAACATCAGAGTCCAAGAAACATTTGGTTAAAGCACAGAATCTGCTTGGGTATTTCCCACACTTGTGACTGCACGAATAGCATGCCTTTGGCACAAGGGACCATCCAACCAGGCCCACAGGCTCAAATGGCAGCAGAAATTTGAAGGAGGGTCTTATTTTCCTGTATTACTGAGCCTGTATGCTGGCAATAATTCAACCTAACCATGGTCACAGTAGCCATCAAACCAAGTGAAAAAGTCTGATGGGGCTCAGCCTGTAAATAGCCTTGTTTGAGCTGCTGTAGCTCATCTGTTTGAACTATAGAAAGAACACTACACAATACCCTCCTGTTCCCAATACCAAGTAAACTGCAAAAGGATGAGTCTAGGAGAGAGCAGAACGTCTTCATCCTCTGCCTCCTCAGGAAGGAGGAAATACTGATTGGTTTCTTTTCTCTCTGAGTATTTGGTTTTGCCCTCTGACTTTGTTTACCCTTAAGACTTTTTCTTCTGCCATCAACATATGCATTTTCTCTTTTTCCTTTGTTGCTTATTCTAGTCTTTTCACTCATTGCTCACCTTCATTTTATGACTTAATCATTAATAATCTCATCTTGAAAAGCTTTTCAATTCTCATCTTATTCTGTAAGTATCTTAGCTTTTTTTCTTTTCTTTCCTTAAGGAAATATAGTTGCTATTTCTAGTTGGGGTTTTTTGATGCATTTAAATATCTGGTTTGTTTTTGAGTTGTTCTGTTGTGATCTGCTTCCTCTCCTCTGGTGGAGATTGAAAGCTCAAGACAAAATCCCCCACTAAGGATACTTTAACATAAAACCTAAGGGATATCCCAAAACAGGCCAAAATATTTACATAGAAACACTATAAAAATGGGAAGACAAGGCAATATGACTCCCACAAAAGTTAACAACTTCTCAAAAACTGAATCCAAAAATAATGAAGTGGTTGAAATACTATGCAAAGCTTTCAAAAGTTGTTTACTTTTAAAAGTGACCAGTGACCTCAAAGGAGAGTCAAACAAACAGACAAACGGGGGAAGAAAGTCCATTCAAGATTAGAGCAGAAGTTTAATAACAAGGAGGAGAAATTTAGTAAATAAATACGTTCTGGGGGGAAATACAGGAATTTTGGAAATGAAGAGCACCATAAATTAAAATTTTAAGCTATAAAATAAATACATAACCATTAAATTAAAATAAGCAGAAATAAAGCTTTCACAGACTGAAGGTATGAATAAGGAATGATTGCATTCAGATAGCAAAGAAAAGAAAAGCAGTCATGACCATGAATGACCATGACTTTCAAGAACTTTCATGAAATGGAAACTAAAAATTCTCAATGTACTTGAAGAACTGAACTGTGAACTACAGGCACAAGAAATCTACTTGCTCAAACTATGCAGAAAAGTATCCTGAATATAGGGAAATTAGTGTTCATCCAACAGACATTTAGAACCCCAAATAGACATAAAAAAGAATGAAATTATATCATTCGCAAGTGGCTGGGAATGGAGATCATTGTGTTAAGAGAAATAAGCCAGGCTTGAAAGGATCACCATTTCATGGTTTCTCTCAAATGTGGGATTTAGTAAGAAAAGGGGGGACTTAAACACAAGAAACAGTAAGAAAGTGCAAGCACATAGTCAAGGCATACTATGTGCATTTTGGAAATGTAATGATAAAAATTATTACTTTGTACAATTAATATATGCTGATAAAAGGCAAATGTATTCAAAAATACAACATTTCCTGTGCTGAATCCCTAAATATGTTAAAATACTATATGTTTATTTCTAATTTGTAAAGGGCAGGATATCCTTCTGGTTGTAAAGATGTAATCTGAAAAGCAAATACGAAGTGAACAGTGCAGAAGCATGATCAGAAGAAATAATCCATAACTCTTTCTATGGAAAGCGGATTTAAATCAGAAAACTAAGCCTCCAGATTGCTCTTCTCTCTCCTCCAACTCATTTATTAAACGCCTCTTCCTATGTTCAGTCTCACCGCTCACCTCATCCATCCCAGACTTTCATTCATAGACAAACTGCTGGACTCTATTTATTTTTTCTCCTCTTAGGGAGTTCCTCTACATCTCTCTAATCCTTCTTGATTTCCTCCCTTCCTGGAGTGAGAATAAGTCATGCATAGTTTGCAATTCGGTTTTCCTCTAATTATTTCATCTCTGCTAGTAACAAATTTATAGTTATGTGAGAGTAGAATGTAAGTTTAACTTTGTAAATGTATCTCCTGTCATGTAATATGCGTTCTTAATATATGCATAATGATTTCATTAGTAATATAACAAAATACAGAAATAATTAAATTTTAATTGTCTTTTTTATTCTGATATGGTTATTATTCAATACGTTATGATTTTGACAATGCATGGAATTTTAATATGACTACATTTAGCCTTAACTTTCTATTGAAGACTTGAGTCCCACAACTCTCCAGAATAAGATCTACAGCTCTTCACTGAGACCCACAGACAACGGAAATAATTTCATCAGTTGTTCTAGAGAAAAAGCTCATTTTTCAATATGCTTGATGTTTTCAGGAGTTTCATGCTCTGTAGTCTCCTATAAAAATCAAAAAAAATCTCATTTATAAAACTTTAGCAAGCTACATGCTTTTTAGGAGATCCTGTTTATCTATAATTTCTATCTTCATTTTGATAAGATTGCAAACAAGAGAGCCATTATATTAGAAGATTTGCAGAAGTAAGTTTAAAAATGCAAACTTTGTAAGTTTCAAAGATATTAAAATGAAGATGAGATATGCATATAAATTATGGTTCTGGTGGTTTCTCTTTCTAGTTTCAAATCAATCATCATCAACATTACTCAGTGTTGCTTTTTTTTTCTTTATTGTTTTAAAAGGGAGAGCGTGGAAGTCCAGGCCCACTTGGTCCCCAGGGGGAAAAGGGTGTCATGGTAAGAGTTCAATGATCTAAAACCTTTGTTTCCAACGCACCTAGGTCAAGGACTTCTAGGAGTAGACTCACCTTGACTGGAATTAAAGTGAAAATGTTATTTTTGTAATAAGTTTCCAATGAACTTTCTTTTTTAGCATTTTATATTCTAGAATGATGTTCTATGGTATCAAATCCATTAAAAAGCATAAAAAATAAGCTGCCTTAGTAAAATTATTCTATATTTATGGGAGAATAATTAAATGACTATAAATTAGCCATACTGGATTAAAAAGAAAATTCAATTGAAATTCTTCATGTTCGTGTGCAAATAAAGTTCATATTACACATATCCTTAACAACTCTTCCACCAGTTTTGGCCATGAGGCTGGTTTTTTAGCACTTAAGGGTTTAAGCACCCAAAAGTTATCTTATTCTCTTATATCTTCAAGATAATGACAACTTGAAGGTTTTATACCTGGGTTGTATTTTTAGTTTATTAAATAGTCTGTAAATGTTATATGAAGTTAAAAGGATGCTTATTATGTATTTTAGGACTTCGTTTCAGAAAATATATAATAATATGTCTGGTGGCACATAACACTAGCTACAAACTCATTCTGCCTCTCACTCTTTATTTTTAATTTCTGCACCACCAGAAGAGTGCCACAGGATTATTTTTAGCAGTTTCTAGTTGGGACAGGCAGTAAACCTAACATCCATATAAAGTCAATCAAATTCAAGAATCTTTACCTCCTAAGGCATCTTCAGAACTTGCATTAGTACCATAATGCATGTATTCTTTCTAAAAGTTGATGGCCTAATTGCGTCCACCTTCCTTAGTTGTGGAATTCCCTAACTTCTCTTAAAAGTTTGTAATTCATACCATGCGTCACTGAGCATTGTCATGAGTAAGATACCATCACCTACAGAAGGAAGAAACAAAGATGTCTTCCTGGTACTGTAACACGTAGTGCCACCTAGTGACTCTCTTCTCCAAGCAAGGACATAATAAATGAATGTACATCTCCTATGTAAACACATCTTTAACTTTTATGGTCCTGCTGTAGAATATTTCCCAGGCTTTAAGTACAGCGAGTAGGAAAGGATGGTCTTATCAAGCTGTTGTTTTTGTTACCATTTGTGGTTTGCCGGCTTTTCTCTCTTAAAGGAAAATAATTGATTTTATGTCTTTCATATTTCACTTAAATCATAGGGCTACCCAGGTCCTCCTGGGGCTCCAGGACCCATAGGCCCACTGGGATTACCTGTAAGTATAAAACAAACTGTGATCCTTTCTTGAATGTCCACTTCAATTTAAATCCATTGCTTTTGTTGTACCGTCTTTGGGGTCTCGTGTAAAATCAGTTGTGTATAAGGTAATGGAGATTGCTTGTCTCCCAAACTGTATGAGCATTCTGAAATATTTCTCAATATTTTGAATTCCTTACCCCTACTATGTTTAGTAACCAATTTCAGTTCTCTAGCCTAAACTAATATACATATATATGTATGTATTGTGTTATAAATATACACTATTATATATATATATAAAATCTTTATTTGTAAGAAAATAGAATCAGTAATCAAAATACAGCTGAAATCAGAGGAATTAACAAAACACAAGCAGATGTTTTAACATGTTTTTCTTAAAATTTGCAAATATTCTCAAACAGTTAAAATTCGTAGGAAATGTGCCTTGGTGAGCAAAAATTGAGCTTTAAATATATTCCATATGTTGTTTTCAGAAAGATAATTAAATCTTGCCCCTAAAGAGAGAACATTTGCTTGTCACAGTTTGACAGTTGTGTTAACACGAGTCTGAAGAAGTTCAGCCTCAGTGGTGTCAGGACAGAAGTTCTCGTTACAAAAATCATTGATATTTTGCTTCATGATGCTTCGAGCCTAAAACTTAAGCTTGTTTTCTAGTATATTCATAGACATATTAAGTTCTAAAGCAAGAAAGACTAGAGCATGGTTGTCAGCCTCTTCACTCATATAAAAGAATGGGTAAACTTGATCCTAAAATTCAGTCCATTTTCATCTACCTAAAGTTCATAACTAAACAGAAGACATAGGTTGTTAAATGAAGATATCAGTGCCAGGATCAGGATGCCTCTCTATGAGTGTTTGGTCAGGGAGTCCCCAAAGGCACCCAAAACAACCCAGGGCATTACTATTGCTCACGTTACTCACCATAACAAAGAGGAAAGACCTGATAGCTGAAGATGCGATGCACAATGCTCGTGGACTGCAGGACATAGAACAGTCAATCTCAAATTGACCAGGAAAGTCCCTGCTGGCGAGCCTTCATAGTGTGAGAAGGTGCTATGTGGGTTGCTGGTAGAGAAAAGAATCGAAGGTCTTAAGCAGCTCTAGGCTTCGCATGCTCCCGGCAAACTGTACCCACTGGCACAATCGTGGTATGGTGGTTATGGGAGAACCAACTGCTTTATGATTGCATCTGAGGCCCGCTGCACAGGATGGATTTCACATCTGCTCTTGTGAACCTGGTCAAAAGCCCACAGTTGTGAAGATCTCATGAGGAGCCTACTATTGGTGTTTTGCTAAATGATCATATTCTCAAGAATTGCCTTCTACAAGTTTATATTTATAGCCACAACTTTGTGCTATTTTCTAATAATAGGAGACTTAATATATCATTAAACTTAATTTTACAATGAAACTTAATTTCCATTATAAGCTGCTTTTGATATATTAATTTAAAATCATTTATGACCTTTTTTCATAGGCTCAGAAAATATACAAATTTTACGCATGGGGTTATAATAGATGCCCTTAATAATAACAAGGAGATTGTAACGGTAATAGCCCTTGCTTCTTTGGTGGACCCGGCATAGTAAACTGGTTTGACGGGCGAAGTGCACCTCACCTTCCTCCAGTGCTGTCCTGCATTCCTCCTGAACACTGCTTGTCCAGTGACTAGCTAACCCTTCCAATCCATCTCACACGGAAATGACGCTTTTCCAAAAAGTGAAATATTTTAAAAGCAGAACATTAGGGAGGGACGCATGGTATTGATTAATTAAAGTTTATTTGTAGGGCAACTAATGAATATCATTTTTAAAAATCTTCATTTAAAAAATGTATCACATAAGGAAGGTATAACTACTACTCTGATAACAATGCTATGAATTTTGATATCTGAGTTTTTTTTATCTTCATCATGTAGGGTCTTGCTGGGGCAAGAGGAGCACCTGGGAGTCTGGGTCCTAAAGGACAAAGAGTAAGTAACACAAAAGTGTGTTAACCTCAAAAGAGTCACCTCATGTGGATGTGTTCGGCAAAACCTGCTCTACACCTCCTGGAATCATGCTAACATGTTGTCAGGGTTTTGGGTTTTTTTGCTGTTTTTATTCTATTATTAATAGAATTAGCCCAATATTTCATTTATCTGTAGTAATTGAGATTATAATTAATACTTTGTACATATAAAATTATACTTCTTCATTTTTATTTTTACATACTACAATATCATGTAGAATTCTTTTTTATCCCCAACCTCTCCTTCCATTATAAATATGAAGGTCTTTAAGTAAATTATATTTATATTTGCAACAGATTTATATGTCATGAAAGATGATAATAAAATAAAACAAGAAATAGAATGGAGATACATGGGATGAATTAGTATTTATCAGTTGTAGATCAAAGGTATTTTAATTATTATTATCTAACAATTAATATGCATAAATATGTGTAGAGGATATTTATCTCCCGTCATCTCTTAAGCATTAACTCTTTTTATATAAGTGTCGAGCAACCACTTGTGTGCCTGTCATGTGTGTATTGTCTCATTTAATACTCAGAGCCTCCTTAAGAAGGAGACACAGCACTGTGTCGGAGACATCACAATATTCCTTGAAGCTGTAGAGACGCAGAAGAATGTCTCAACCAGCATTCAAGCTTTGACATATCGCCCCCCAAGGCCAATGTTTATTTGATGCCATATGGAATAGTAAAGGATGCTTCTCCTCCTCTGAATGTGTGGCTTTAAGAGTTGCATTCCATGTGTTGAACTTCACTGGGCTTAAATTTTAGAGCTAGTGAACAGATTTTTTTAATTCCAAAAGCATGATCTCTAACTAACAATGATTTTTAAACATTAAAAAATAATAAAGATAAAAATCACTGGTGTTTCCCTGTTGTAAAATTGAGAAAGGGTGTTGTGAAGTCCCAATTCGAGAACAGCTTTGATGTTATGTCATGTGTGGTAGGTGGGGATTGAAGAAAGTACTTTGTCTTTTTTTTTCATTTATTTTATGAAAAACTCTTCCTTCCTGGCTTTCAGATTCACAGTCTACAAACATCCATGATGGTTGAACCATTTTAGCTTAAATGAATTTAAAACCAGGGGAGAAGGAGTCTGTACTCCAACTCTCACTTTGCTGTTTACACCCAGCCAGGACTCAGTTCTTGGTGAGGTCAAATGTGGTTTTTCTAGTATGAGTCACAGTGGGGAAGCTCAAACAGTTTGTGGCAGGTGGATGATCTGAACCTTTTGTTAGCTGAGTGATTTAGGTCTCGTTGACTCTCTGACAAATTCATGTCCCTAACCATGGTACATGCCGAACCATTTGAATGATCTCATAAATCCTATGACAAGTTCTTTTGCTCTGCAGCTTTTCTAACTTCACTCTGACCATGTGTAGCTTCCTGCTTTCCTGGTTTGTCACTTTGTCCTCAGCTCTCACATCTCCAACTTTTTCCATCATTTTCCATACACAATTTACTGACTCTTTCCAAATGGCTCCATGCAACTTTAAACCATATCACTCAGTAATTTCTACAAAAAGGAACTATTGTTAGGGGAGGAAGATGTCTTTCTTCACTAGGAGACTATTATAGGCAGCTAGTAGACTTTATACAATAAAATGTAACTGAATGGGGATGGAGAGATTGTTCATTGGTTAAGAGAACTTGCTGCTCAGTCTTGAGAACCTGAGTTGTGTTTGTTAACACCCATGTCAACCAGCTCACAACTGCCTGTACCTCCAGCTCCAGGAGATCCAGTGTCCTCTTCTGGCTTCCACAGACACTGCACACACACACACACACACACACACACACACACACACACACACACAC
>CABHPQ010121750.1:0-53717 GCA_902168405.1 Peromyscus aztecus | reverse complement strand
GGTAGGGGTGGGGTGTAGGAGGAAGCCTGCCCCCGGCCAGAAGTTGGGGCCAAGGTGGGCAGGTCTTCCCAGGGGTGGCTGGGGCCCAGGGACGGGATCTAGGGTGTGCGGCGGGCACTCACCTTGTCCAGAAGGGAAGTCCGGGGCAGGCGAAGTGGCGCCTTTTAAGTACTGTACAAATAGGATTAACAGTTGCAAACTTGAAAGATAAGTGGATGGCATGGGTGTGTGGGGAGCCAAAGGTGCAGCATAGTAAAGTTTTTTTTTTTTTTTGCCTTAGAAAACGTCTCCCTTAGGCACTTTGTGGGGAGAGGGGGATGGCTTGTGTTGTGTTAATTTGGTGAATGAAATCTAACAGTAACTTTTACACTTTCTTAAATACTTTCTGTTGGTTCATTCAGTTATCAAGAATTGTTTTCTTTCCAATTTAGATATCAATTCGTAGATATAATCTGCTTAATTTTTTTTTAGTCAAATATAAAATTTACACCCATTTCTTCAGGAAACCACGTGGTGCTCTGACTCACATATCCACTGAGTAGTATCCAGTTTGGAGAAGTTAGCATCTCTCTCCTTAAACTATGTTTTATTTTTACCTCTGTTTCAAGTTATCACTGTATAATAGTAAATCTATATCTCATTATCTTGTAATATTGCAATTTTCTTTCAAATTGATCAATAATGCTAGTATGAATCTTTCATTGCTCATCGCTTCCTTTCCAAAATTCATCAAGATTTTGCACACCGTTGTGGTGACATTTTATTTGTGAGCTAATAAATAAAACTTGCCTGGAGATGGGGGGAAGGCCAGTCATTTTAAGTAAACGAAGTCAGGCAGCACACGGCCTTAATCCCTTAGCAGGCAGGGTCTCTGTGTGTTCAAGGCCACACTAGGGAACAGAGCCAAATGTGATGACACATGCCTTTAATCCCAGTACCAACCATAGAGACCTGGAGGTCTGTACAGACAGGGACAGAGCTGTGTAGGAAGAGGAAGTGAGGTAGCTGGGCTAAGAGAGCCAATGAGACAGCAGAAAAGTAAGGCATATAAAGCCTGGGAAGACAAGAAGTCAGGTGCATTTGGAAGCTGCAGAGTTGGTGAGGTAAAGTTGGCTGGTAGCATTCCCTATTTCCTGGATCTCTAAGACTTTCACCTGCGTATTTGGCTCTGTGTTTTTTATTTAATAAGACCATTTAGAAATTCATCTACACACCATTATTTCTGATAGAATTTAATTGGTACCAAAGATTGGAGAAAAATCAAAGCCCAAAGAAATCATGCACAATCTTCAGCCAATTGTGAAATTTAGATTGTGTCCGCCTAAACACCATGAACAATTAGTGGACATATACAATCATGCTGAGCCATAATAAGTTACAGTAAAACGATGGTTCTTCTTCTTATTGCTCTGATTTTTTTTCATTGCCTTTTCTTCCTGACAATGTCTCTCATCTTTGTCAGGGATCTTGATTCTCTTTATCTGATAACCCACATTATATTGTTAATAATTCATAGGTGCCAGCTCTTCCAGCTTGGGATTTACTTAGGATAAAGGAATGCCTTTGAAAGAATTTTCAATAGGAGCATCATAGGCAGTAATCAGAGTGCCTTTCACACCTCTGCGTCAGCAGTGTTCTGCATGCCAATCAGTCAAGATGCATGCTCCTTAGAGGCTCTCTATAATGGGAAGCCTGGGCCAGTGGAGTGAAGAGAGTCAGGCACTTACAAGCTGGGCTCTACCCATTATTAGCAAAGCCTAACCTGGACTGTGTAACACAGTGGCTTTCCACCAGGTCAACGGTTTCATCATCAGCTGTGATAGTAAATGGGTAACTCAGATTCTAAAGGCAGAAAATTCAGTTTCATTAAAAATTGTTTGATGTATTAAGAAAATTAATACAAAATATTTTAAAAACTACAATATTTTAATTTTTCATGCTGCATGAAGATAGTTCTATGATTTTTAGTTTTCAAAAGAAGATAGAAGCTTGTCTGGAAGCCATTCAGTGTCAGGAAACTCTTCGAAGATCATGTAGACAAATAATTCCTGGTGTTTTCTCCACATTAGTAACTTAAAGGTGTCTAATGTAATTTAAAGTTTAATGCTACAACTGGAAAAATATAAGATATAGACGAATATAATCTTAGATAAAGCACTTAACAAAAGAACATTATCCAGACATGCAGGTTAACTTCTTTCAAACTGTTTTCAAAGGTGTTTTTTTTTTTTTTTTTCAGACTTACACATTAGTCATTACTAAGCCTTCAAAGGGCTCTAAACTGTCTTCTTCGTAGATACCTACACAAAATCTGCATAAGTTTGGACCTGTCACCATTCTATCATGCATGGGGGTGGCACTCCTGAGGCCCCAACTTTCACTGGGGATTGTGGGCAATTAAACATTGCTAGACATAAAGGGGACTTTTGCTTCAGTGGTGTAGATTTTGACAATTTGCTCATGCTCCAGTAAATAGCCTCCCATTCAAGCTCATGCAACAAACCAAAACTTAAATTCAATTAAGAAAAAATTAGCCTGGTAGTGGTGGTGGTGATGGTGGCGGCGGTGGCGGTGGCACACACCTTTAATCCCAGCACTCAGGAGGAAGAAGCGGGCAGATCTCTGTGAGTTCAAGGCCAGCCTGGCCTACAGAGCCAGTTCCAGGACATCCAGAGCTACACAAAGAAACTCTGTCTTTAAAAAAAAGGAAGGAAGAAAAAGTTTAAAGCAGGAGCTGGATTGTAGGGAAGACAGGTGTCAGTGGGAAAGTACTAGAGAGTTATGAAAGAGAGTGATGGTGAGCGGAATTCCCAAAATTCAGCATTTAATATCTGTGCATGAATTGTCATAAGTATGAAATTGTGAAAATAAATGTTATATACAATACAATTTAAATTATATGAAGATAATTACTAAGTGCTGTGGAATGGCATGAAAAGTGAATTACTGTTTATACAATATACAATACTGTAGTATAAATTTTATCATTTTATAAATGATAATGTAAAAGGTGAAACAAGTGCCTTGAAACATTGTGGAGACAAATGGCAATTCTAGATAGTTAACACATAAGCTATGTACTATAACTACAGTGATATATTATAAATCACAAATTGCTAGGAGTTTTCCAGATTTGTTACTTGAGACCTAGCAACCCTCTAATTAATGATTTCTACTTAAAATAAAACTAAATGTAAAATTTTGTGTCTGAGTTTTTTCCAAATGTATTTCTTCATGTATTGGTAATTTCACTTTTTAAAAAGAACATATGAGAAATTCTTTTAAAAAACATGATTTAAAACATGTTTTTTTTCAATCACCATCAGGCATTAGCTTGGCTTGCTGAACTTATTTCTTAAAGTTTTAGGACATTTCCAGAGAAATAGTGTTTGTTGTGTAAATTAAATTGAATGTCCAAATATCAGCTTGCACATGTAGTCCATAGTTATGGATATTTACTTTCTTTTATTCAATTATTTACCTATCTCTGTTTCTCACTTAAGAATCCTGGGTCATGAGAAAGCCATGACAGATTGTATACATGGTTGTAGATAGATGTGTCTCCGTCTGACATAGCAAAGATCCAAGGAGAGGAGAAAATACATTAACAATTTCTATCAGTACTTCTAAAGAAGTATGTGGATCAGCACAGCATTAGGTCACCTGGGACCAGCCTTGGCATGTGTTGTTTTGCCAACAGGCAGAAAGGGAAAGCCAGAGTGATAAGAGCAGAGGAGAAGAGGGGAAGCCTCCTTTCCATAGCTCTCAGGATGTCCTTCATAGTCCTTGAAGCTGGGGCTTCCCTGTCCCTCAGGTACCATGAACACTCCACACATTACAATTGCTGCTCTATTTTTGATTCAGTGTATATAAAGAGTGCTCCTGTTTGGGGTAACAAGTGATTTATTAGAGCCTTAAAAATACCTGCAATATTTTAAAATAAGAACTGTAGCATTAGATGAACACAATATTCCTAAAAGAAACCATCCCAAAAGTGTATTTTAGTAGTCTTAAAAGAGGCCAGCATACTGATGCTACTGGACTAAAGAACTGAAAAGTAAGGTTCAGCAAACATTATAACTATAGAGATAGCAACCTGTTCCTTAGCATTTAAATATGCATTATGAAATTTAAAAAAATGAAATATCAATTCTGTTTAAAGACATCTATTTTTCAGATATTTCTGTGGAATTATCTATTTATTTTAAACAGGAAATATACATCAGCTCAAATTAAATGCATATAAGTATATACTTATATATGCATTTATATATATATAAGCATATACTTATATGCATTTTACTTACATGCATTTTAACTTAACTTCTTTAATAAAAGATATTACTGATCATACTAGAAACTTAAATCTATACAAAAAATTGAAATAGACATGAAATGCAGATTATCATTCCAATGTTTCTGTGGCTCTGGGTTGCAAGACATCCATTTCTATTTATTTGTAACTAATATTTTTTAATCAAAGTTGAAGAAATATAAAAAACAATAAAATTATTAATAACCTCTAAATAAAACAGTTAAATTGTATTGTAGGCCAGAATAATTTGTAGACACAAATATAAATATATATATTTTCTGTAGATTATCTTATTCATTCATTCTTTCACTATTATTTAATTTGGATATTTTCTAGGTTGGCTTTACTTTTTGGCTCCTGTGGTGAACATAACAGTCTTTATGTAACAGATTACTCACAAAGATAATTTTCTTTGATGTGACTATGGGAAAATAGGTTTATACACCAGGCAGACTTAACTAAAAAAAAAATACTCATGGAAATCTCATCTATTTCCCCTTCTCAGGGAGATCCATGCATCCCTCTTAAGGTCCTCCTTGTTAGCTAGCTTCTTGGAGCTGTGGGTTGTAGTCTGGTTTTCCTTTGCTTTACATTCACTATCCACTTACGAGTGAGTACATACCTATGGTGGAACACCTTGCACAGCCTTGATGCAGGGGGAGGGGCTTGGACCTGCCTCAACTGAATGGATCAGGCTCTGCTGACTCCCCTACCTTGTTGTAGGAGGGAATGGAGCAGGGGAGTTGGAGGGGATGAAGGAGGGAAGAGAGGAAAATCTGTGGTTGGTATCTAAAATAAGTAAAAAATTCCTTAATAAAGCAAATGCATTTTTTACTGTGAAATAGCAGAATATTGGCCTAAGGCATATACACTTGCCATTGGTGGTGGTGAAAATATGAGGAACTAAAGGGTTTAATGAAAAACCATTGTACATTTGACCTATGGTACACTTAAGATTTGGAAGCCAGTCTTCAAAATGTTAAAAGTTATATGTGAAGGTACAAAAATACACAAAGAAGCCCTGTCTTGAAAAACCAAAAAAAAAAAAATGTTATATGTGAGAAGTTGAAACATCCATGTTTTAGAATTTTTTTTCTCATGATATAGTTTAATGATATGATACATAAAATGTATGGCTTGGGGAGTTATTAACAGTTTTCAATAATTACTCAGTTAATGTTTTACAGACTTGTGTCTACTATTTAAAAACCTATTAAATAATTTAATAATCTATTATATAAATCTAGATTACTAAATAAAATGAATAAGCCTTTGCATCAATTTTAGAGAGACCAGTGTGTTCATATCACATTACTTTTACATAATCTACATTATGTCATTAAAAATAAATCTAATATTGCAGGAAAGTGATTGAGAGATATATTCTTTACCTATATTTGAACAGGTGCTTTTTAATATAAACCTCTGATTAACAAACTGCTTTAGAATCTTAAAACATTGCAGTGCTTCATTAATACAGAGAAGCTACATCTGGTATAAATGAGTATTAGTAGTTGTTTGGAATGCATTATTAATTCAGTGGATCATACTTTTCAATATTAATTATCCATGGCACGGTTTTTCAGATCTACTCTCATTAATCACAAGCCCTAGGCCAATATGCTAATTTAAAGTCTATGTAAGAATTAGTAAATATTTGTTCCTTGTTAATATGGTGCTAACAGTACAAAGAAGACTGCACCATGTCCGAGGACCCTAAGGTTAAATCTTTAGCAACAGCAGCTCCTGCAGCATCCTTTTTTCTCCAGTGCATGTGATAGCCCAGTGCTGTAACCCAGATAAATGGACTGTTAGCATGAGTCAGTGCTTAATCACTCTACTTTGTGCTTATTTGTGTATTCTTTTATGTCCACCATTTCTTTTCTATTTTTCTTAACATTTATTATGTGTGTGTATGTGTGTGTGTGTGTGTGCTTGCACACACATGCGTGCTTGCATATGCACACCATGGCATATAAGTAAATATCAGATGGCAACTTATAGAAGTCAGTTCTCTCCTTCAACATTGTAAGTCCCAGGAATGAGATGTAGATCATCAGTTAGGATAATAAACATCGTTACCTATTGTGCCATCTCACAGCCCCCTGTTTAACTATTTGTAAATTTCAACAATGATATTCATTTAATTCTAAATGAACCTACAATACAAAAATGTGGAGTATAACCAAGAATGTGTGTGTGAGATGTAGATGATTTTTTTTTCCTTTGGGCTGTCAGCTTACAACAAATGATATTGAGACTTACTAATTATGAAAGCTCAGCCTATAGCTTAGGCTTGTCCCACTAGCTCTTATTAACTAAATTAAATTAACCCATTTATATTAATCTATGTTTTGCCTCATGTCTTTTTACCTCTCTTCCATCTTGAACCTCCTGTTTCCTCTCTGTGTCCTCTGGTGTCTCTCCCACTCCTAGATTCATCCCCTCTTCTTCTTTCTCTGCCTGGAAGTTCTGCTTAACCTCTTCCTGCCTAGCTATTGACCATATAGCTCTTTATTAAACCCATCAGAAGGTGCTTTGACAAAGACACATCGTCACAGTGTACAAAAAGATTAATCCACAACATGAAGATCTTAGTAAAGAAGGAAAATAACTCCCTTATTCCAACCCATGTATTGACTCCTAAATATTGTATAAAACTTTTACAAGTCCTAGTAATTGTGGCAATTATATCTAAGAAAGCAGTCTTGAGACATGGGCAGTCAGTCAGCTCATCTTTCCTTCCCATACAAACTTGAAAAGCAGGCTCTTAGGAGCTATTTTCATCTCTATCCCATCTTACCATTTTTCTGACTCTTTCTCTCAAAGTTCTTTGAGGTCAATACTCCCAGTATTGCAGTCTTCCAGTTTGAAAAACTACAGTGTGTAAATGGTTGTGAATTAACACACCACTCTTTAAGATAATTTTTTCAACTATCCATACTATAGCTCAGTGTTGGTAGTGAAAGGGTTTTGTGATTTTTGTTTGTTTGTTTGTTTGTTTGTTTTGTTAAATGAGCTGACCTAATCAGTTCTGAGCTTTTGTGTCATTAGACACCATGTTTTTGTTTTTATTTTGCTTATACATTTGATTATACATAATCTCATAAACTATTGAACCATTGAGTCATATCCCTCCCATTAGCCTCTTTTCTTCCTTAAAACACAGTATCAAGTACTTGTGAGAAGATAGGCAAATCTAATCACCTGGTGACTCAGACTTGACCCCCCCCCCCGACTGCTCAGTTCCTTTTCTTACAGAGCATAGACCCATCTTCCCAATAGGCTGGAGCAGAGGGTCTAGCCTTCCGCAGGTCAGAGAGATTGGGAACACACAGACTTCTTTTCTGAGGGAAAGGCTTCTTTTCTGTTTGTTATTCTTTCTGTTGCTCGTTCTACTCTACTCTTTATCTGTTCTATTCTACCCTGATGTTTTCCTGCTTTCTCTTTCTTGATAACTTCCATCTACACTACTTCCCAATGTCTACCTTCTCTCTTTCCTTCTACATCTTTGCTGGTGTTTTCCTTCTGTTTTTGTTTGTTTTTTTTTTTCCCTTATAGCTTATATACCCAGGCAGTATCTTTCAAGCAATATAAAAGTTACAGTTTGGTTGTATTTTGGTTTTTCAGTGGATGATTACAATGAATACAAGTAAAAAATAACATGTTTTCCATATTCCTTACACTATTAGATACTTTACATATTACAGGTAAGAAACAAGATTTCTTATAGATCAGGAGCCTTTCAGCCAGAACCGTTTACATCAGCACTAGTTTTTATAATTGCCAGAGAAAACAGGTTACTAGTTTCACTTTTTATATTTTAGAGTCCAGTCCAGTTATCTTAACTAACCATCCAAGTCTTTAGTTTCCAGTTACATGAAGTCAATTGTTTAAAGCCTTGTTTTAGCCTTGATACACACAGAAAACTGTGAACATATTTCCCAGTTTTTTTTTTTTTTTTTAAAAAACAACTTGAGTTAACTTTGGGACTTGATTGCTTTCTTTAATCATTAACCTAAGCCAAAGTCTATATGTCTCCTCCAGAAACACTCTTAAGTCCTAGCTGTGTGACATTTTCTTGTTTTTATGTTTTATCTTCTGCAACCCCTGCTTTATCAGGGTCAGGGGCAGAGTGTTAAAAGTACAGCTTAAGTGGAAACCATCTTCATAATAATCCACAGATAAAAATCCCTGGTAGACCAGGATATTTCCATGAGGTAATCACACTACATTAAAGGCAGTTTCTCAGAAAACTGGGAATCAATTTATGTCAAGACCCAGCTATACATACCACTCTTGGGCATACCCAAAGGATGCTCAATCATACCAGCATGACACTTGCTCAACTATGTTCATAGCAGTATTATTCATAATAGCCAGAACCTGGAAACAACCTAATTGCCCCTCAACCAAAGAATGAATAAAGAAAATGTGTTACATTTAAATAATGGAGTACTACTCAGCTGTAAAAAAAATGACATCATGAAATTTACAAGCAAATGGATGGAACTAGAGAAAAATCACCCTGAGTGAGGTAACCCAGACCTAGAAAGACACAGTATATACTCATTCATAGGTGGATACTAGATGTAAAGCAAAGGATAACCAGACCACAGTCCACGGCTCCAAAGAAGCTAGGCAACAAAAGGACCCTAAGAGGGTAATCAGATTGGTGACTATCCTAACTAACATCATAGAATCTTCATCCAGTAACTAATAGAAGAAAATACAGAGACCTACAACCAAGCACCAGGCCGTGTTCTGAGAGTCCTGTAGAAGAAAGGGAGGAGGGATTATAGGAGCAAGGGGGTCAAGATCATGACAGGGAAAGCCACAGAGATAGATGACCCAAACTTGTGGGAGCCCATGGACACTAGATGTACAGATGAGGAGCCTGCATGGGACCAAACTAGTACCTCTGCATGTGGGCGACAGTTTTGCAGCCTGGTCTGTTTGTGGGACCCCTGGCAGTGGGACCAGGTTCTATCCCTGGTGCATGACCTAGCTTTTGGAAGCCCATTCTATATGGTGGAATGCCTTGCATAGCCTTGAGGCGGGAGTGGCAGGGTGGAGGGGAAGTAGGGTGGGGGAGGGCTTGGTCCTGCCTCAACTGAACATTGTTGCTCCTCTCACATGACTACTGGCAGGTTCGGCTCTCCTATATCAATTAGAAATTGAGAAAATGCCTCTTAAATATGTCCATAGGCCAATCTGATGGTGGCAGTTCCTCAACTGAGGCTGCCTCTTCTTAGGTATTTCAACATGACAAATGAAGCTAATTATGACACCATTTAAAGAATAACTAAAAAGGTTATAATTTGGATTGTAAGCCTAATTCAACACTGAGCTACCTCTCCAATCAAAAAAATGCTTCATCCTACCATGATGACACTTGCTCAACTGTGTTCATAACAGCTTTATTCATAATAGCCAGAAACCAAAAACAACCTAGACATCCCTCAACTAAAGAGTGGATAAAAAAAATGTGGTACATTTACAAAATGGTGTATTACTCAGTTGTTAGAAAAAAAAATGAAATCATGAAATTTACAGGCAAATGAATAGAACTAGAAAAAAAAAAAAACATCCTGAGTGGGGCAACCCAGACCCAGAAAGACAAACATGATATGTACTCACTTACAAGTGGGTATTAGCTGTTACATAAAGGATAATCATGCTACAATCCACAGACCCAGAGAGGCTAGGTAACAAAAATGGTTGGGGGGGGGCACATGTATCTCCCTGAGAAGGGGAAATAGAAGAGGTTTTGTGGGTGGATTGGGGGCAGGAGTGTTGTGGGATATTTGTTCACACTGTGACCCCCAAGACTGTATTATTTAAGTAAAATCAACCATAGGTCAAGAGGCAGAGCAAGCAACCAATTGACTGAAAGTAACAATAGAGAGTAAGGGTAAGTCAGGAGGTTGGAGAGAGAGAGGCACAGGAAGTAGAAGGGAGGAGCATCCAGTTCCAGCAGTTTTGTTGCAGACTGGTAGGAGAGAGCCCTCTTTCTGGGTCAATGGTGGAGGAGGAGAATGTTTTCTCTGCCTCTCTGAGCTAGCAGGTTTTCACCCTGACATCTGGTTTCTGAGACTCAGTCAAACACATTTCCCTCTCTGTGTGGAGGCAGCTGAGGCAGCAGCAGAGGCTGCAGTGGCGAGACTGAAGGCGCCCCTGGCCAAGGGCTCAGAAGTCAAACTGCAGTGGCTGTAGAGGTGAAGTCAGCAGCTGAGACAGCCATAGGATCAGGTGCAGCCACTGTGCAGTAGATAAACCAACATGGGTGGGGATGAGAACAGGAAGGATCAGGTGGTGGGGGAGGTAAAGGAGGCAGAAAGTATAGGGAGAGACTACTAGAATAGAGAGCATTTAGGGCCACTGTGGAAACTAAGTGCAGTGCAAACTTACTGGAATCTGAGTGTGAATCTCTCAAGGACCCCTAGTAATGGAGAATAGGTAACCTGAACTGGCCATTTTCTGTAACCAGGCAAGGCTCCCCAGTGGTGGAATTGGAACACCAACCCAGCCACAAAACCATTGACTCATGTGTCCTGCCTGCAAGATGTGCTAGGGCAATGGAGGCTCAGAGCTGTGGGAGTGGCCAACCAATGACTGGTCTAACTTGATATCTTAAATCATGAGAGGAAGCCCATGCCCAATACTGCCTGGATGACCAGGATTTGTAAGGTATATGTGTAGCATGAATCTTAGAGAGTCTTATTAATAAAATCAAACCGGGCCAGGTATTGGGGTGAAATGCTGGATGGTCAGAGAGACTGAACAAGCCACAGCTAACCTCACCTACTTGATCCTCAGCTGGTCTTGTTTCCTCAGACTGGAGGCCTCTGAGTCCTCATCGAGAATGGGTCTCAGCTGAACTGTGTGGTTAGCCTGAATGTTTAACCAGCCAAAAGTTTCTAGTTTCTGGTCCTCACGCCTTATACACCTTTTTGTTTTCTACCACCACTCCCTGGGATTAAAGGCTCGCTTTCTGTGATTAAAGGCATGAGTCACCATGCTTGGCTGTATCCTTGAACAGATGGATTTCTGCCTCTAGAATGCTAGGATTAAAGGTGTGTGCTACCATTGTCTAACCTCTATGTTTAATATTGTGGCTGTTCTGTCTCTGACCCCAGATAAGTTTATTAGAGTACACAGTATTTTGGGGAATACAATACCACCACATATATATCTCAGAAACCTAAGGTGGAATCAAACATGATGAACCAAAAAAATTTTTTTAAAAAAAGCAATGAATTGATTCCTAATAATATTCTGCTATTTTCTATTATCATAGATGTGTGCCTACATAGTCCAATAATCAGAGAAGCTTATTCTAGGAACTAATGGAAGAAGATGAAGAGAGCCACAGCCAAACATATTAGGTGGATCTCCAGGAGCCCCACAGAAGAGCAGGAGGAAGAAATGATTGTAGGAGTCAGAGAGGTTAATGACACCAGGAAAACTCAGTCCGCAGAATCAACTAAGCAGGGTTCATAGGTGCTTACAGAGACTGAAGTGGCAATCACAGAACCTGCATGGAACTGAGCTAGGACCTCTACATTCATGATAGGGCTGTTTAGCTTGACATTTTTGTAGGACTCCTAACAGTGGGAGGGGGGCTGTCTCTGACTCTTTTTCCTGCTCTTGGGACCCTTTACTCCTACTGTGTTGCCTTGTCCATCCACAATATGAGTGTTTATGCCTAGTCTTGTTATATCATGTAATGCCTAATTCAGTTGATATCCTTGGGAGACCTGCTCTTTTCTGAAGGGAAATGGAAGATCAGTGGATCTTGGGAATAAAGGTGGTAGGGGGAAACTGGGAGGAGTGGAGGGGCTACTATTGTCAAAATGTATTGTATGAGAGAATAAATAAAAAGCAAAAAAAAAGAATAACTAAAATTCAGTAAGTTCCAATATGTAAGTAATTAATTTTTAAGTACTAGTATTTGAATATTTTCATAATCCTACCTGATTATTTCTAAATTGTCACAAAGAACTTATGTGTGATTGACTATCTTTTTATTTATTACTGTCTAGCCCATCAACTTTGTAGTTCCACAAATGAATAAATATTTCCTGATAAAATAATGAAAGCATTTGATCACCTTACTTTAAAGGTACAAGGAAGACACATGAAAAGACAAGATACTTGGCTTTTCAGAGACAAGTGTCACCCATTGCTGCTGTTCAATGTATTGCTGAATGCTGCACTAGCTTAGTTGAGATTTTCTAATGCTCAGAGATGGGAATACAGTGATTATTGGGATAGCATGACACTGTAATGACTAAAGTCCTAATGATTATAAATAACATAGGGATGATGGATAGGAGAGAAGAAACTGAGCTATAACACTAAGTCATGAACAAAGAACTCAGGTGTCTCAGTAGTGTGCAATAATGCATCAGTATTCAAATGATAAGAATCACCATTATTCAAATCTTTAACAATTAAATATTATTTTTTACTGTCTATTTTCATTTTGTGCATGTGGGTAAGCATGCTCCAGGGTATGCTCCAGGGTATGCATGTGGGGATAAGAAGAGAACTTGTCTGTGTTAGATTTCTGCTTCAATTGTATAGACCTTGAGGAATGAAATTGGATCATCAGGCTTGGCAGCAACCTTCATCTAAAGAACCATTTTCCCAGCCCAGAATAATATACTTTAGTCATTACAATTTTAACAGAGAGGAATATAGTTCCATGGGATTTGATGTTCTTTCTGACGTAAGAGTTTTAAAACACATCTGAGTTACATAAATTTTTGTTGGGAATTTTGGTAACAGATTGAAAGTTTGGCTATAGTTCCTTACATCTCTCAAATTCTGAGATTAATGAATCCTGGTACCTAGGAAGACACCATCATCAGTTTGCTGAGATCACAAATTTTATACAAGCAGAATCCCATCTCAGACTCATAAAAAATTTACATTCTCTATAATGAAGATCCAGTTGATGAGATTGGCTTTACAGTGTATCAGTTAAAAAAAAAGTCAATTGACCTGAGGAAAGGCTACAAATCCCCAAGTCTCTTCCATTTCCTATAAAACCACATACTAGAATACATTGTAGATCAATATTTGCTTTTACTACAAAATATCCCATAAATTAATATGAACCTGTTATGGTTTGAATGTGAAATGTCTTCCCATGGGCTTATGTATTTGAACACTTGGTCTCAAGTTGGTAGTTCTGTAGGCAGGTTATGGAAGTCTTACATAGTAGAATTTTGCAGAAGTAAGCACGTCACTGGGACCAGACTTGAGAATTTATGGCATCAACTCATGTTTGGTTTGTTCTGTCTGATTTCTGCATGTGGATAGTGATGGGATCTCTCAGCTCTGGCCACCTGATGCTCTGCAACCTGTGCCATTATAAACTCACTCTTTAGACTTACCTGTAAGCCAAAATAACCCCTTCCTTCTTTAAGTTGCATTAAGTCAGAGTGTCACAGTAACATAGAAATAATTGATACATAATCTATTCATTGTATACCTCAATCTTATGTCTTTCATCAGTAGCTGGGAAAAATATATAAATTATTTCTCAATAAATATAGTTTTAAAGTACCAAATGAAATTAGAATTATTGTAGGTTATGCATAAAATATTTCCCTCTGCTTCTTTGTGTTATTATGCAACAATTCTGGTTGGTTTCCCACAGGACATAAAGTAGGCATTAAAGACAGTTTCATGTGAAACATGAAAGTCCCTTGTTCTAAATGCTCAAGGCTACACTTGGGTTCTGAATGCGAGAGTACAGTCCCAGCTGGCTGGAATAAAAACTTTCAGTTGGTTATAAACTGTGTCTGAGTGATCATCTCTGGTATGCTCCCTGTAACATTACCCTCTGCAACAGTTACAGGGATAACATAGAAACTGCTTCTCTACTTGTTGTGTAACTATTATTTTCAAATCAAAACATTTCTTCCTAAAGGAAAGTTCCTTAAAACTAAGGAATGAAATGGAACTTACGACACTGGGAGAGTTATCAAAACTTATAAGGTTAATAATTTCCTGATGCAAGATCATACAACATTTCAGTTACTGGGAACTGTAGACTCTACAGCCAGGCACACTGCTTGCAAGACCTTCAAGGAGCTTTCCTGAGTCATCACCCATACTCGGATGGATGTTTCATTGCTGTAGCTGCCACTTAGTCAGCCATTCTCCTGGAAATAACCCCAATAAACTCATCAATTCACTGAGCTAGACCCTGGTGTGGTCATTTCTTTGGTCTGATTCACTAGTGACTTGTCTGAGGTGAGTAGATATTTGCTCACAAATTCCCAGGGGAGGTCACAGGACAGTTGTCCATTAGGAGACATGTTCCCACTGTATTAAAGTTCTACATAAAACAATCTAGTGTCAGTGTGTGTCTTAAATAATAGACCACTAAGGCATGTGCTCATAATTATAGCATTTTACCACTGAGGCACTTTTCAGATGATGTTTATATATTACACATATTTGAAGACTGTTACAGGGAGATGGAACAACTCTACAGAGATAATTAAATCTAAAATTGCTTATGGTGACAGTAAATAGGCAGAAAATTGAGTCCATATTCCTCTAGACAGTAGAAAACCCAACAGTCATAGTTGGGGCTAAAATTTTAGCAGAGTCTCTTCCACTCACATGTTAATACACTCACTGTTTAGAAGCATCTCTGCCTTACATTACCAGAACACCATTCTTCTGAGATTAATTCTCCAATAGGCATTGTGAACTCATTGTAAAACTCATGAAACTCACTATGAAGCCTTAATATTATATACACAGATAATCTGATTGCTAGGATGATATTATTTTTACAATCACCCTTTGTTGTGCTAGGGACCAAACATGGAGTCTTGTATGTGTTTGGCAAGTATTGAACCACCAGGCTTCATTATAGGTCATTAAATTTAATACTTAATGTTAAAATTACAGTGGCAAATAAATACACTTTTATTTTTTCCTGGAAAACCCTAGAAGCCTTCATACATACACCTGAAATATCCCATTTTTCATGTAATAACCCATTGCCCATCACGGTACTACTCTTACTTAAGAAGTTTCTACTTATAAATGTTAATCCTGCTGAGAAGGAGATGGCCGTATTTTCAAGTAGATAGAGGGTAAGAGAGCCTAATGAATTTCTTTAAAACATATTTGTTGAATCTTTTTCAGGTGCTTCATCCACACATACCTGCTAGCAATGTAAAGCTAGACTGCTATAATATTATTCATGCACATCTCTCCCATTGCTGTAGTGGGTAACTGTTCCAGCTTTGACGTGGAAGTACCACCTCTAGTGAGGCTTCTGGTAACCTCCACGCCTGCCTATGACCTGCCTCTGAGGCAGGACCGAGATGGGAGCATTTAAGACCCGAGATCCGGATGTGCCAGGTCTCTTGGTTTCTTGTGATCCTGGATGCTGGATGGTAGACCAAGTAGAGTCTCCAGAGAACACTGCTGGACTGCACTTCCCCTCTTCGGATCCTGTAACCAACCCCTTTACTGGCTGTAAGTTACCCCAAAATAAACCTCCTTTTTAACCACATGGAGTTGCCTTAATAAATCCCCCAATACATTGCCAACATTTTTTAGCACCACTACTCCTTTTCTTTACAAGGATAAATTGTCAAAGAATATTCATGTGGATCACAACTATTTCCCAGAGACCATCTTCACTAACAATTCAGATATCACTATCAAACATACAATACACAGAGAATATCCCTGTTGCCAGATGTGACTAAAAATCTTGGCAACTAGAAGGGTCCCTTTCTTCTTTCTTGGTGAATAATTTTTTTTAGAATAACAGAGAGTATTTTAAAGAAAGACATTTGGTAATATTATTTACTACTGCAACCTGCGTGGCAAGGTCCTAGAAAGCTGGCTGGGCTGTCAAGAAATGAAGAAAGGAGAGAAACACATGCAGAAAATATAGGATAAAGTGGAATGTGTGTACTCTGATAGAAATTACCAACTACTACACAACAATCTGGAACCTCAGTGCATTTATTGCACACAGCACAGGGGTAGGAATTGGCGTGTATCCATAGACAATTTCTGTAGGTGAGCAGTTTCAGGATGTAAACACTCTGGAAGAGAAAGCCATGGTTGTTAGACGTTGAACTCAGTCAACATCTGTACTAGGACCAGAGGAAGACTTTGTCAATTCTGAGCCTGACCTGGTGTTCTTTGAGTAATATGCCAAGCATACAATTTAAAAAAAATGTTCAAAATCATTTGTCTTTTCTTATTCCCAGAGATGGTGTGAAATTCTAATCATGATATTCATTTACCTCAGATGGAGACTTTCCACATCCATACCAAACATACACTACTCAGGGACATTTAAGAACTTCTCTTTTTCTTCTAAAAGAAGATAATGCACACTAGGTTGTCTAAAGTCACCTATGGATGTAACAGACAGTTTGCAGGACTGCATCACTGAAGAGTCTGGGCTGTGTCTGCCAGTGGGGCACTTGTCTTTCCTCTGCCCATGTCAGAACCTATGCTTAGAATGTTCTGTAATGTTGATATATAGTCATCTAAATCAGTGACTAGAAAGTGTGGTTGACACAATAGAAATGATTTTTTTAATGGAAAGTTCATTAGCAAGCACATACAAAATGTGTACAATTGCTTTATAAATAATTGATGTTTCTGTGTCTGTGAATCTGCTCAGGGATGTGTCTGTGTACCTAGGCAGGTGGAGATGCTCTCAGAGAAGTGATTGCTGCCCTGTTGCTCACTCTGGCTTCCCATAAGCTGCATTGCCAGAGTGAGCCATTTGGGAGGAGTCAGGAGAATCAACTGACACTTACCTGTAAGGACACATGATTTTAAGCTTTTCCTTATCCTTAAGAGCCTTTTAATATTCTTCCCTCTTCTACCTCTTGAATTCAGTGATGTGCCACTTTTCTCAATCTTTTACCACAATTTGTTGTGATCTGTTTATGTTCTGTGTCTCTGACCCAACCCCCAGAAAAGATTGTAACCAACCATCACATCAATGATCATACATGAAGCACTTTGGAATTGATCAAAGCATGACAGCAAGCCTGTAAGGACTGACTCACAATGTGATAACCAATGAGCCAAATCCACTTCCTAATCATGACTCAGTCCAATCAGAACATCTTAAGGCTTTATTCTTTCCTTGAATTCATCACAAATATCTTTCTGCAACAATGGTGTTCCATTGGGAATAATATAATTTGCAACCTTGTTGTTACATTCCCTCAATTTAGAATATTGTTAGCACTAAATATTTGCCTATCACAGAGCCAGGCTTCTCATAAAGGTCATATGAAGGTTTGTTGAGATTATTTAGCTGGTAAAGGAACCTTTAGCAAAGACTGACAACCTGAGTTTGATTCCTGAGATCCATTTGGTTTAAGGAGAGAACTGTCGCCTGTAAATTCTCTCTCTCTCTCTCTCTCTCTCTGACTCCCTCTTCCTCTCTCCACATAGTTTTTTTTTTTATTTAAAATGTCAATCCAAGGTATTTGCATTCACCATGACTTTATATCCACATTTTCCTGGTTGGACTAGCACATCAGGAATACTGACATTTCCATCCTCAATTTATCCTTCACAGTTATAGTATCAAGGGTAATTTAGAAAATGCTAAAGTAGATATACACATAAATGTATCTGTAAAAGGAAAGCCAATAATACCTTTTGTTGTACATGAAGTATAAAAAGACATTTTATGTTCTCCATTTTGTATATTTAAATATATTTTCTACTATTTATGTTTATATGTTGCAATTTGATTGAATTATGAAAAATCCTTACCATTTTACAAGTTTTATGACCAATTTATCAAATAGCTACAAACTTGCCCATTGAATAATTAACAAGTATATGCTTGGCCTGTGTTAACTGCAGAGAGATGTATTATAGATTATAGAAGACAGGGGAATATAGTAAAGTTTGTCCTTATCCCAAAGAATAGTGTAATGCTGGTGGCCATGTCAAAGGAGAAGCAGGTGGCAACTGAAGTTGAAGGTGTCAGCCCACCAGGAGGAAAATCCCTGATAGGTGAATCTCAGATAGGCAAGACCCCAAGCCCACAGACTCCAGAATGTCTATTCCTTTTGCTGTGCCTTTACATGTTTTCAGTTGCCATCTTTCTCTAACATCTGGCATGGTGTGAATGAATGTGGAGAGACCCCCACTGCCTGTAATGTAGTGTGTTTAGCTCATGGATACATCCTGGGCATTTTTACCTGTGGGTTATTGTGAAGATGATTTCTTCCTAAGATGTATTGTCGGCTGGACGTTGGTGGTGCACACCTTCAATCCCAGCACTCAGGAGGCAGAGCCAGGCGGATCTCTGTGAGTTTGAGGCCAGCCTGGGCTACCAAGTGAGCTCCAGGAGAGGCGCAAAGCTACACAGAGAAACCCTGTCTCGAAAAACCAAAAAAAAAACAAAAAACAAAAAACAAAACAAAACAAAACAAAAAAACAAAAAAAAGATGTATTGTCTAATTGATAACAATAATGTTAGTTTAAATAGAGTTTTGATGATTAAAAATAAAACAAGGAAATGTCACACATCTGGACACATGAGTTTCTATTGGAAGAGCCACACAGACTGTGGCTTGGTTTAATGATTAAGAAAAACAGCTGAGTCCCAGTACCCAAACTAGCTTAAATTCTTTTAACCTTAATGTTGAGAAATGTGTTCACAGGTTTTGGAGTGTGTCATAGCTGAAACAAAGCTATGAAAATAACTTAAAGTTAGACTAAGATGTTTTTGTTAAATAGCTTTGAGGTAAAATACCCAAGAAGACCATCTAAAGTTTTAGAAAGGCACATAGTTGAATGAGGAACTTGTTAAGATTAGGGAACAAGAACAAAGCAGCCCAATTATCATTAGCTAAAATGCCTTTCTTGGTAGGTTTGGTTGATGACCGAAGGTGATGATTAATTCCTTATACCCATTTTTGTCCTCAATCTTTTGATATAAAAAAGCTATTAATGAGTGGGTATGCACCCAAAAGATTTAAAGTATAGTTGACTGATTCTTTTTAATATATACATTTTAGATTTGTGATTCCTTATGAGATTACCTTTCAAGGTAAGTAATAAAGTGATTGATTCTTTGTAACCACAAAATGTAGCCTGCTGGTAAAAGAATATCTTGCTTGTTCACACACTGTTAATCTTTAACAAGTTGCTTAGGTATGAATGTATGTGGGTTCTTGGGATAATTTGTTTTTCACCTGTAGTATGTAAAATGTTTGATCATGTAAGGGCTATAGAAAGCGTGCTATTTTTTCACTTGTATTCATTGTAATAATCTACTTGAAGAACAGAATGTAACCACATTGTAATTTTTATATTGCCTGAAAGATTTTGCTGGGGTATATAAAATGTAAGGGAAAGAATGAAGATGGAGTTAAAATGAGTTAGAAGGAAAAGATAAAAAATGAGATAGAAGGAAAACATCAAGAATGAGAGTTAAAAGGAGTTAAAAGAAAAGCATCAAGATAAAAGAGAGTTAGAAGGAAAACATCTAGAATGAGAGAATAATGAATAATAAAGATAAGGGAGAAGGAAAATATCAAGAGAGACAGAAGGGACATTTCTGGATAGAGATTTTAAAAAGAATATAGAACACAGAATGAAGAATACAGAAGAATAAAGAAGAAAACTATCAAGAGAGTGTGGAAGTGTCTTTTCCCCTAAACCCCTTAGATAAAAAAGTAATAGTATGCCGACTCCATGGATTCCCTTTGAGTCCTGCACTGCTGGAGGCTGGCCCCCCAGACGATGAAAGTGTAATGTAGTGTGGAAAGAGAATTTTCAAAATATTAAATATGAATAATAACCCAAGATATTGAAGATATTTCATCATCTAATGAATTTCTAAAGGCATAATATTGTAGTTGGGGATGGTGGTGTATGCCTATAATTCTAGCACTTGGGAGAATGAGGAATAAGTGTCACCTCAAATTCAATGCCAACCTAAGCTACATAATAAATTCCAGGCTAGTGTATACAGAGAGAAAGATCATGTTATAAAAAAGAAAACAAAAAAGATAAATATGTAAATATTGCAAAGCCTAAAGTAATATGAAAAATTGAACCTTTCTTTCTCTTTAACTGGTCTATACTCATTGTACATAGTGATGAGTTTCATAAGGACATTTTCATGAATGTTGTTCATGTGCTTTGAGTTCACTCAGTTCACTAACCCTTTTCTCCTCCCCCTTCATTTCCCTAGACAGTCTCCTTCTGCTTGCATCTCATATACATAAATAATTTCATATGCACATAAAATCTAAGCTCTGCAGGTGAGAGACACATGATGGTTCTTTCCTGATTCTGATTCACTTCTCTTCATATGATGCCTCTTGAGGCATCCGATTTCCTGCAAACAGCATAATTTAGTTCAAACAATACAAACTAGCAATGCCAACCTGAAAAACGAATGTTCTCATAGATGAAAAGAGAATGGACATGAGACTGACAATCCATTCTCCAGGAAGATAACAGGAATGAGTAAGGTTGCAGCTTAAGTTGGTCTTAAATTGATTACACTCAAACTTTTAATTGTATGGGCCACTCTTCTGCTTTATTTTAGTATTAAACAAAATTCATTCTCTTTCCCCATACTTCTTAGAGGCTCCTTTATCACTTTCATGTATTTTTCTTCTGTTTTGTGACCCACAGTTTTTAACAAGGATCTTTTGTGTGTTCACGGATCTCAAACTATGCATTGGAGCCTGGTAACTTCACCACACAACTATTTTAAAGTAAGCATAAGAAAAATGTAAAACCAATGAAAGCTATTAATGAATATCAAATCCCTTTTTTACTCATTTCATAAAATAAAAGATTAACATATGAAGTGTTAGATTTTGATTATTATATTATTTAAACAACATTTGTTTTTTATGAGAAAGGAAGAGTAAATATCTCACCAACTTTATACACCTAGAAGGAGTCAAGATGAAAACTGGACTTAAAACCTGCTTCTCTGTATCTGTCTGTCTGTCTGTGTATTGAGGTTCTAAGGCATTCCGTATTTGTGCCCTGATTTGTTGGTGCACAGATGTTCTCATGCCAGGGTTTGGAATCAATTCTGCTTCCTGAAGGAAAATATTATTTTTATCTTACTGGTTGCTCATATTCTCAGTCTTGTGTTTTTTCCTGTGTCATTTTTCTACATTCCTTCAATGCATAATTGCATGATGCTTTCAAGGATATATGAAGTTCTGTATTATAAAGATGATGCGTTCTGTCTATTGAGTTCCTGGATATTCTAGAAGCTGTCACATGATTTTATTTAACTTTGTGTCTTTAATTTATTCCTTGTTATCATAAATGGTACGCAAAGCTTGTTATCTTTAACAACATCAACAACGTGGTAAGAATTGGTGGCTTTTCCTGGAGTGAAAATGTCACTTAAATATTAGTAAGGATTACCTGTTCCCTTCTCTTGAGAAATAAAAACTACTGCAGGCAACTTTTATCCCCCCCCCACTTCTTCCCAGACCTCTTTCTCCTCTTTCAGTTGAAAGATTGTAATTTTCTTACTATAGAATTTATTTGTCAATTATCTTATCCAAGGAACAGAGTTCCTTTGTTTTAGTTTGTTTGTTAGTTTTGATTTTTTTTTTTGCAAGACAGGGTTTCTCTCTGTAGCCCTGGCTATCCTGAAACTAGCTCTGTAGGACAGGTTGGCCTTGATCTCAGAGATCCTCCTGCCTCTGCCTCCCAAGTTTTGAGATTAAAGGAGAGTGCCACCACTGTCCACCTGTTTATGTTTTACTGGAACACTGGGATTATTAGCTCAAAATTATCTTGTTTCTGAAAACTGGATGAATTACATGTGAACAACATAAATTCTGGTGCTGTGAAAGATAGAGCTTAGAATTAGAGACTATTAAAAAGAAAAAACAACAACACTGCATTTGTTTTTGTCCTTGAGATTCTTTTCATCTAACTTAAGAGTAAGGTCTTAAAACAGTCATCTACATGGGAAATCAGACAGATAAAACACAAAACTCATGATGTCACTTAACATTTTAAAATTTAGAGGAACAGAATAACATATGCACTATTCATGTCTGTGAGTGGTCATATATGTATATGTACACATGTATATGTAGATGTCTATGCATATATATTTCTGTATGTATATGCATATGAATGCTTATATGAAAATGTGCCTTTTATGTTAAGATATGTAAGGAATTACAATTCAGCTACATAATCCCTGGAGGAAGTATATCATTTCATACCATGCACTAAGCAAGAACTGATATGTGCATGGTATAGGGTCGAGGAAGAAAAGTGTTAGATCCTCCATTGCTACAAATCACTCAATGCCTTTGAAAATCCTTTGCAATTTTTCTCAAGTATGTTTGAGATGTTTATTGCTTAGATTACTCATAGCCTTTTCCTTATATTCCACATTACAGCTCAGAGCACTGATAGTTCTACAAAGTGCTGAGTTTGCAGTTAGCACCATCCTTTTTTCTAGATAATAACAGAAGCTATGTTGGTAGAATTGCTTTAGGTCACAATGAGGTGTGTTTTTGTTGTTGCTGGTTTTTGTTTTGTTTTCATTTTTACCTCCGTTTTTATATTCTCTTGTGGTTGTTTAGTCTTTATTTAGAAGTTTTTAGAAGTTCTAAAGTTTTGCAGGTATCATGGCCTTGCCCTTACCTGAAACCTGTTCTAGAGTACGATATGACAGAACATCTGTTTTGTATTGGAAGTAACCAGTGCTTTAAATAAAAGATGGGAAAACAACCTTGTCTTTATGGAAATTTGAAACACTTGATATGAAACAATTTCTTTTTTATTAAGAAATGTATTTTTGCTCCCATTCTATATTCTGCAAAACTAATTATATATTTTTAACTTTTTATTGCTTCTTTGTGGACTTCACATCTTGCATCCTGATCCCATTTATCCCCCATCCCTTCATATCTGCCCTTGCAAGCCCCCAGCCCCAAAGAATCTCCTCATGGAAGCTGTAGTGTGTCCCAGTGAGTCACATAGTATACCCTTTACTCCATACATCTTTACTTGCAAGTGTTCATTGCAAATGAGTCACTGGTCCGGTTCAAGGCCCCTGGCTTCTGATACACTATCAATATCAGGCCCTCACTGGAACTTCTCTTTGATACCCTGTTGCTGCTCTATGTGACAGAGATCTTGCAGCTTTGGATCTGCGGGACTAGACACCTTCACGTGCTCCAGCAGTTCATAGATGGAATTGATGTTGGGGTTGGCCAAAACATAGCCTGGATTTTGGGTGTTGGTAATAACTGGGTTGGTCATCCTACCGATTCTCCCTCATCCTCACCACCAGGGATAGCTCTCTGGCATTTCTCAGGCTAACTTGCCCAATGCTGCAGGCAGCAAGGGACAGAGCCAGTTCTCCTCTGGAACTTCTCACCTGCACCCACTCCACCAGCACCAGTTCTACTCTGTTGACCAGGTGAGGTGCAGGGCCCACTCTCCTGAGTGCTGGAGCTGGAAATGGGGGAGGTCAGCTCTTCCACTCTCATTTATTTTTATCATTTCACTCATCTGATAATTTGTTATTGAAAAATAATGTAGCAACAGCATTAAAATTACAAAAGAATATTGATCCATATCTTAACTGAAGATAGATGTTACGTACCGTGTTTTAAATTGATTATACTCTTAGGTACATTAATCTTATTTTCAGGAATCTACTAAGAGAAAAATATCAGGAATAATGATTATTATTAGTGCATAATATTGTGTCACTTTATTTTTGATGCTAAGAGTTGAACATGAAGTCTTCTTGCACTTGTTAAACAGATGCCTTACCAGCATACTGTGAATCAGAACAGTTATTATATTACTTATAAAATGAACTCAATAGCACTTCTATTAAACACCAGAGGCAAAGCTAAATAAATAGATAGATAGATAGATAGATAGATAGATAGATAGATAGATAGATAGATAGATAAATGAAACTACCCAGTACCTGGAATGAGTTACTACTTTCACCAGTGAGGTCCCATGGACACCCAAACATCTATTGCCATTACTCTTTTTATTTTTTGTTTTGAAATTAAAACAAAATTACATTGTTTCCCTCCCTCCAACCTTTCCCAAGCTCCGACACTGATCTCTGTTTCTAAATACAACCTGTGCAATCTGGGCAATGCTGCTTGTATATATATGAGCTCAGGGATGACCATTTGGTACTGAAAAGAAATGTCCCCTTACAACAGATAGAGGCCATTAAAGAAATCACACCTGCTCAAAAAGCAGAGAATAATGACTGTGTGGTGGTCAGCTGCTACTGACACATCTACAACACAACCCCTGCACATAAGGTCCAGGGATCAAAGAAGAGAGGGGGTAGAAAAACTCTAAGAGCCATTATTCTCATTTATTATCTAGCATTTGAACTTAAGATCCTATTGTTGAAGACACAGTATACTTGAGTCATACAACATGAAGAAATCAAACTGGTACTGATACGGAAGGTTCATCTTTATTGGCTAGCTTTCATAGTGCTTGCAGGAGCAAGGCATGCTACTGGAGGAGACAGACAATCATCAATTATACTCAGTTGTGATCAATATGAACTACAGGAATGACGGGCCTGACGAGAAACTTTCACTCATGCAATAGTGGCAATAATGGCATGAAAGTAACCGTCACTCTGATTGGATTTTACTTCTAATCCATAGATGATACCTATACTTTACCCCATAATTGGGGAAAAAAAAACCTCTAAGGCTGGACAGGTTATAGACCTTAGGGAGAACCTACTACTGTCATTCTGTCAATTGGACATATATTAAGCTGACTCCTGCTGACTTACTGGTATACCAATTGATCAATATATCCTTTAACCTTCATATGAGAAGCTCCTATTTGCAGTGGGTGTGTTTAAAACAGAGATTCAAAGCTGTCCAATGTGCAGAGAATAAGAGAATGCAGAATAGCCAGCATTATTTTTAAACCCTTCTACCACACCCAAGGCTAAGGAATCATTTTGGAAGAAGGAGCAGATGGGTAACTTCCAGGAAACACTGTCTTCTCAACAGAACAAGGGAGCTGCACTTATGAACTCACAGCAGTGGCAACAACATGAACAAGACCTCTGCAAGTCCAAACCAGAGCAGATCTCAGCGTGAGATTCGATTTGGGCATGAAATCCTACCCAAAGTCATAGACATATTTACAGTTTTCTCCTAGAGTATAGCCTCTATTAAGTTGACCACAATTTAGCAGAAGACAATTCAAGAAGATTTGGGCTATACAAATTTGGTCTTAATGCATTTTTTAAAAGCTACATATTTTGGAGGGTAGATAAAGGTTTTTGGATCTGTGGAGGTGGTGGGGGAGGTTGGGGAGGTGGTGAATATTATCAAACACTTTGCATGAAAGTCTCAAAAATCTAATTAAAAACGAATAGTGAAAATCAAGCCGGGTGGTGCTGGCACACGCCTTTAATCCCAGCACTCCGGAGGCAGAGGCAGGTGGATCTCTGTGAGTTCAAGGCCAGCCTGGTCTACCAAGTGAGTTCCAGGAAAGGCGCAAAGCTACACAGAGAAACCCTGTCTCTAAAAACCAAAAAAAAAAAAAAAAAAGAAAAGAAAGAAAAGAAAAGAAAATCAAAATCAAAGTGACAATCCAAACTTAGAGACATGCTTAAAAACAAAACAAGTATCTACTTTTATCTAAAGATGAAGTTCATGTAAGTCTGAGAGAATTTCTGGTGAAAAATTTAACAGTACTTATTAAAAACACGTTTGCTTTATATTTATAAAGATGTTGCTACTTATGTAGAAATGCTCCATTGAAAGGTTGAAGGAAGAATGTTTAAAGTTTAAAAAGGCCAGAATGAACAATGAGTTGCTGAAAAGTGAAGAAATGCAAATTCTTATGGAGGGAAGATCTTTCTTTTACAAATCCCACCATAGAGCAGGATCTGTGATTTGCACAAGATGAGGTGTTCCAAATTTAGTACAGTCATTCTTGCCCTTGTCTGATACAGATTTTCAAGAAGCAAGCAGTTCTCTTTGGAAAATAGTTCTAGTTCATCTCTGAGCAAGCTCAGCGAATGTAAATAGTTCACTGTCTGCCTTTATTATACACCTGGATTTGAAGACTCTCAGGTTGGGGATGAAGAGATGTCTCAGTGACAGAGTACAAATTGCCCTTGCAGAAAGCTTGAGTTTAGTTTCTGGCACCCAAAAAGTGGCTCATAACTCCCTGCAACTCAAGCTCCAGGGGACATGCCTCTTTTGACCTCTATTGGCACCTGGACTCATGTTAACATACTCTCACCTACACAAAATTTCCAAATAAAAGAAATCTGTGTTTTTAAAGTCTCATAGGTCTACTTATAAGTTAACTAGCATTAGTTATTTGTATATTATAAGTATTACATAATTAAAACATCACCATGAAAAAAAGTGTTTTTCTATTGTCACATTCCTGAATTACTGTTATTCAAATTCTTGTCTTTAAATTTTGATATCAATGTGTTTTTTATCATTGCAGCTAGTGTTTGATACTCTATCATACTTCAACAGCTCTATCTTCAATTCTCACACAAGATGTCTTTCTTTTGTTCTTTTACAATATGTGTACAGTTCTTTTTCTACAAACTTTATCCTAATTTTATCCAAACTGACTAAACCAAAGGCATTCATTTGCAGAATCTCATGTTTTTATTTTATTTTAGTGAATCTTGTTGATAGAGATTCTTTATTAGCATGGAATGGTTAATTATAAATCTTTTATGTTTATGGTAATATCTAACACTTATAAATAAAAGTTCTGATAACTGTATAATTGGTTATTATATGTGTTATGTATCTTTGCTGATTTTTAACTTTTGATATGCCTGAAAACAAGAAAGTTAACATTCTTCTGAGAGTGAAAATAAGTACATAGTTACGATTCAAAGTGTATGTGAACTTGGACTTTTTTTTGGTGTTGATTAAAATAATTCACCAGCTAGATCCTTAACGAAGCATCAGATACAAAGTCGGTATTGAGCTGTTCTAGTGAAGGTACCAATTTGATCAGTGTCTATGACTCAGGTCTCTGCTTGGTTAAATTAGTATTGCTCACCACCATCTAATACAATCCTTCTATTTGTTTCAGAAGTCAGGAAATGAATACACAATAGGAAAAACAATTCTTTGTCTTTCATGACATTGAAGACAATGATAAACATTTTCCGGTCCACCTGGTAAATACTGATTCTGCTTTAATATCAAGGATGAAGAACAGTACAACTCCATGTGTCCTTTATTGTTAATTTGAACTTTACTCAACATTTCAGACCAGCAATGTGAAGATATGGCTCAGATCTCTGTATCTCTTGGTACACCATTTGAAAAGATAGCCATGACCATGTGCTGTGTGTGCATTTACTGACTGCATCTTGCACCAAGTGTCTGTAGTTTCACTGGTGCAGAAATTAATATTGAGATAAAGATCTAAAGGCAAGATCTTACTTTGGAAGTGAAAAGTCCAACAGATGAAACCAAGAAATATGAGAAGAGGAAGCCAGATAGCCAATTAAAGGTGGTTTCATACTCTAGAGAGCTAGAGATGCATTCTATAGTGAAACTTGTGTAGGCAACTCATCTTGGATTGAGTGAGGTAAAGGATTTGCAGACTGATTTCTAAGAGTCATTGGCTCAGTGTTTTGTGCATGTGAAGTAGTGTAGCCATTATTTTCTTCTACTTTTACCTCTTTATATATAAATGAGGGTACAATATCACAAAAATCCTCTTACCAAATAAGTCGAGTCTGGATGCTTGCAATCAGCAAGCTGCTGTCTCCTGAAGACATGCATGACAGGATGGGACGTTGTGGCAAGAATCCCTTGTCCATTCACAGCTTGTTTTCTACAGCCAATCCAGACTCTGATGTAGTCGTTTGTGGAGTCAGCCATGGTCAGATTTATACTGTGGCCACATTGATTCTGCTCAGTGGCAGTTCCTATAGCTGATGCACTAGAGACAAATATTTTGAAGAAAACTGGATTATGAAATGGCTCAGGTTTTGTTTTTACATCTGAGAGATTTTTTTCTTTTATTGACTTAGAATTATATACATGTTTGTACTGTATTTTTTCCTACTTCGCATTCCCATTCTTTCCTTGCTAATCCTCCCCTATCCTTACAGCCAGTTGTTCTCTACCAATTTCAAGTCTTTTCTTTTTGTATTTGAAACTCAGAGTCTACTTAGTGCTTCAAGCATGTGCATGGGTGTAAGGCTATATACTAGAGCATGGGTATATTTTCAAGGGCCATATCTGTGAAGAAAACTGATTATCCTTTTCCTAGCTGCTATCAATTGTCTATTGCTTCTCAGTTAAGAGTGGGACTTTTTGACTATCTCCCAACCTGCTGGTATTTGGCTTGGTTTTAACATGTGCTGGTCTCTTGCATACACTCACAGACATTACCACATCATATGAGCACCTACTCTGTTGAGGTCAGGAAAACACATGCTTTACTGTAGTCATGAATGGCATCTAGCCCTTATAATCTTCAGGATCCCTCTTCCTCCATGTTGCCTCGGCCTTGGGAGGAGGTTGTATGATATGGATATGATTTGCGAATTAGTTCTCAAAAAACTCTTACTTTCTACATGTTGACAAGTTGTATTTTTCTGTGTTAACTCCAACTACTGCGAATAGATGCTCCTCTAAGGAAGCTTGGGAGATGCATTAATCCAGGGGTATGCTGGTAAGTTATTGGGAATCAGTTTAAAACTATGTCTATATATCAGAATAATAGTAGTCTGTTCTTTACTCTCCCCTCTATGACTGACCTAGTCTCAGTTTCTTGATTCCATTAATGAACCCAAGAATGAGATCTGTCTTTTGGAGCAGGCATTAAAGTCAATCAGAAAAGATTTGATTACTCCTATAACATTCATGTCAGCATTTTTCTAGTGTGAATTTCCTGCAGGTTAGTTATCATAGTTCACATCTGGATAAGGCTCTTGATGACTTTTCTTCCCAGATAGTATGAGTAGCAACTTCCAGCACAAGGAAAGCTTGCCAGTAAGGATGAATCTTCCATGATATCTTCATATTCTATGATTCAAGTATGCTGTGGTTTCAACACTAGTCATATAACCAAGAGTGATGGCAATGACCTATAATGTTAGTGGAGGGGTGTTCTGAGACCCACTAACCAAGAACTAACAGCCACTCCTTGCAGAGGGCTTATCATTTGATAGTCTAGTGTTTCTTGAAGAAGCACTGTCTCCTGTTACATGCTACTCCATTTAAAGTCTTTGTATATATGTACATGCAAATATTTAAGAAGCTGCAATAGTAGTTGCTTTACATTTAGCTAAAAAAGATAATAAAAATTTTGATGCTGTATTTATTCTTGCTTTTGTATCATAAAATTTCACGTCTTTCTTTTCTTTAAAGGCACAGATCATATTGATTCTATGAAAGTTTGCATGCACACATAAATAAAATTTAAGTAAATATACTTTAAAAGGTAAATTCTTAGTCTTTCTAATTCACTCAATGAAATAATTTAGGTAGCAGTTCTCTATATAGTTCCTGCCTACCTTTGGGGAATTATGCATGTGATATTTCTCCAAATAACCTTTTTCTCTGGACATTCCTTTTTTTAATAAGGATTTTTTTATTCATTTTACATATCTATCACAGATCCCCCTCTCCTCTCTCCTCCCACCCCTCCCACCTCCCCCCCCAATCTACTCCCCCATTCCCTCCTCCAACAAGGCAAGGTCTCCCATGGGGAGTCTGCAGAGCCTGGTACATTCAGAAGAGGCAGGTCCATGCCCCTCCCCCCTGCATCAAGGCTGTGTAAGTTGTCCCACTATAGGTAGTGGGCTGCAAAAAGCCAGCTCATGTACCAGCGGTGGATCCTGATCCTATTTGAACATTGCTTCTTGATTAGCTTCCTTTTTTTAAAGCTATCATGAAAACATATTTCTTCCCTTGAAAGCAACTACTATATCTGAGATAACTTCCCATTGTGTGCTGTGAACACTTGAATTTAAGCTTTAAAATATTGGTTCTAAATGTGGTTTGTAGCACACCATGGGCCTAAACCCTATCATGTGCTTTATAAAGACATCATTGAATAAAAAATCTATGACTTTTTTTACTTTACACTTTCATGTAAACCCTGCAATAACTCTTAGTTTACTCCATTTGTAATTCCATTATTCTTAAAGAACTTTTGAGGTGGTATTTTCATCCAACCTTTCTATTTGCATTCTAAATATTCTATAGTCATTTTACTTTTTATAAGTTGTCATAAAAACATGTGTATGTAGAGCAATTAAGAAACTCAAAATTCATAAATATTGATACAAAAATACTCAATAAAATACTCACAAACCAAGGACATATCAAAAAGATCATCCACAATGATCAAGTATTCCTCATTCCAAAGATTCAGCTATGGTTCAATATATGAAAATCTATCAATGTAATCCACTATATAAACAAACTGGAAAAAAAAAACACATGGTCATCTCATTAGATGCTGAAAATGCCTTTGACAAAATCCAATACTCCTTCATAATAAAAGTCTTAGAGCGATTAGGGATACAAGGAATATACCTAAACATAAAGGCAATATACTTCATGCTGATAGCCAACATCAAATTAAATGGAGAGAAACTTAGTTTTTTCCCATTAACTCAAACTTTATTTGCTTGAAACTTAAACATCATCAGCCTGAAAAGAAATGCACTGTGAGGTGTACACTCATCTTGTCATCAAAATTCTAGAGAATCTTTTTAATTTTTTGATCATTGGTAAAACTCTATCCAAAAAAACCAGGATATTTCTGGTGGCCCATTATTTTTAAAAAGACTGTTATTGAGACAAAAGGACCACTGGCTCTGAGTCTCTGAGAATAACAAGTATAAAATAAGAAAGCCCACACTTGCAGACAAGCTCCAGGAAGTCTATTCCCTCCACACCCAGAGGATAATATGAGCACTCTGAGTTAACAACCTAGAATTCATGTTCATCTCCAACTGGCTCATCAGAGTCTAAGTTTAGAGTGATGATTCCTTTTGACATTTACACTTTAGACATATAAGCTCATGTTAAATGACAACTGGTCTGTCAAAAGTACAGGAAAAGGAAGTACAATAAATTTCAACTAAAACTTTTCTAGTTTTTTGGATTACTGTTCAAGTTGCTATTCTTTAGCAAAAAACAGTTTCCATAGTGTCCATCTCAAATCTTATTGTTTTACAGGGGTGGGATTCCTAACTTCCATTAAAAATACAAAGACGATCCAGTTGATCTCCCACTCCCCCAAGTTCTCTTTCCCTCGACCCTCGACCCTCATTACCCCCACTCATGTCCAGACTGTTCATGTAGATCTCATCCATTTCTCCATCACTGGGCGATCCCCGTGTCTTTTTGAGGTCCTGTTTTCCAGGTAGCCTCCCTGGTGTTGTGAGTAGCCGTCCAGTCATCCTTGTTCCACAACTAGTATTCTCCTATGAGTGGGTACATACCATGTTTGTCTTTCTGAGTCTGGGTTACCTCACTCAGGAGGATTTTTTCTAGATCCCTCCATTTGCCTGCAAACCTCATGATGTCATTGTTTTTCTCTGCTGAGTAGTACTCCATTGTGTATATGTACCACAGTTTATTTATCCATTCTTCGGTTGAAGAACAGAGAGGGAACACAAGGAATGTTCATGGTAAATGAAGACCACATGAGAATAGGAAGAAGCAAAGTGCTAGAGAGGCCCACAGAAATCCACAAAGATGCCCCCACAGTAGACTGCTGGCAATAGTCAAGAAATAGCCTGAACTGACCTACTCTGGTGATAGGATGGCCAAACACCCTAATTGTCATTCTAGAAACCCCATCCAATGACTGAGGGAACTGGATGCAGATATCCATGGTCAGGCCCTGCATGGAGCTCCAGGAGTCCAATTGGTGAGAAGGAGGAGGGTTTATGTGAGCAAGAGTTGTTGGGACCAGGGATGGATGGAATACAGGGACGAGTGGCCAAATGAATGGAAACACATGAACTGTGAACCAATGGCTGAGGGGCCCCCAACTGGATCAGGCCCTCTGAATGGGTGAGACAGTTGATTGGCTTGATCTGTTTGGGAGGCATCCAGGCAGTTGGACCGGGTCCTGTGCTCAGTGCATGAATTGGCTGTTTGAAACCTGGGGCTTAGCAGAGATGCTTGGCTCAGCCTGGGAAGAGGTGACTAGACCTGCCTGGACTGAGTCCACCAGGTTGATCTCAATCCTCGGGGGAGTCTTTGCCCTGGAGGAGATGGAAATGGGGGGTGAGCTGGGGGGAGGGGGGCGAGGCGGGAGGGGAGAGAACGGGGGAATCCATGGCTGATATGTAAAGTTGAATTATATTGTAAAATAAAATAAAATAAATTTAAAAAATAATCTAGTAGATTTGGGACACATATAAGAAATAAACAATAACAATAAAGAAAAAAATACAAAGACGAAGCAGTCAACGTAGTGATTAATTGACATGGCTTGATGGCGCATGCCTTTACTCCCAGCACTTTAGAGGTAGAGGCAGGTAGAGCTCTATGAGTTCGAGGCCAGCTTTGTCTACAGAGCAAGTTCCAGAAAAGCCACGATTACTGATCTATGAACATGGAAGATCTTTCAATCCTTCCATGTTCATAGATCAGCAGAATTAACATAGTAAAAATGGCCATCTTATCAAAAGCAATCTACAGATTCAATGCAATCCCCATCAAAATTCTAGCACAATTCTTTATGGAACTTGAAAGAACAATACTCCACTTCACATAGAAAAAGAAAAGACCCAGGATATCTAAAACAATCATGTACAATAAAAGAACTTCTGGAGGTTTCACCATCCCTGATTTCAAGTGGATTTTATGCCAATACCATGCAGTTTTCAATTACTACAGAGCAATATTAATAAAAACTGCATGGTATTGGCATAAAAACAGACACATTGATCAATGTAACTGAACTGAAGACCCAAACATAAATCCTCATACCTATGGACACTTGATTTTTGACAAAATATACAATGGAAAAAAGAAGATATCTTAAAAAGAATTGTGCTCGTCCAACTGGCTGTCAGCATGTAGAAGAATGCAAATAGACTCATATCTACCATGCTACACAAAACTGAAGTCCAAGTGGGTCAAATATCTCAACATAAAACCAGTTGAACTACACTGAACCTCATAGAAAGGAAAGTGAGGAATAGCCTTGAACGCATTGGAACAAAAGACAACTTTCTCAACAGAACCACTTGCACAGGCACTAAGATCAACAATTAATAAATATGAGTTCATGAAACTGAAAAGCTTCTATAGGGCAAAGGACACCATTGAAAGGACAAAATGGCACCCTATAGAATGGGAAAAGATGTACACCAACCCCACATTTGACAGAGGGCTGATTTCCAAAATACATAATGAACTCAAGAAACTAGACATCAACAAACCAAGCAATTCAATTAAAAAATGGGGCACAGATCTAAACAGAGAATTCTCAGCAGAGGAATCTCAAATACCTGAGAAGCACTTAAAGACTTGTTCAACATCCTTAGGCATCAGGGGAAGGCCCATCAAAATACCTCTGAGATTCCACCTCACATCTGTCAGAATGACTAACATCAAAAACACAAGTGGCAATTCATGATGGCAGGGATGTGGAGTAAAGGGAACACTCCTCCATTGATGGTGGGAGTACAAACTTGTATAGCCACTTTGAAAATCAATATAGTAGTCTTTAGAAAATTTAGAATTGACCTGCTTCATATACCCAAAGGATGCTGTATCATACCACTTAGGTACTTGCTCAACTGTGTTCATAGCACCTTTATTAATAACAGCCAGAAATTGGAAACACTTAGATATCCATCAACTGAAAAGTGGATAAAGAAAATGTGGTACACAGTTGAGTATGAATGAGCTGCTACAACCAATGACATGAAATTTGCAGGTGAATGGATGGAAATAGAAAAGATCATCCTGAATGGCATAACCCAGACCCAGAAAGACAAACATGATATGTACTCACTTATAAATGGTTATTAACTGTAAAGTAAAAGATAACAATACTACAATCCACAGAACAAAAGGAGCTAAGTAACAAGGTGGGCTCAAGGGGAGACACATGAATCTCACTGTGAAGGAGAAATAGAATAGATATTACAGGTGGATGGGGGCAGGGATCTATTTGGGGCAGGCATGGAAACAGAAGGGACCAGGATGGAGGTAGAGAGAAATTGGAAAGACAACTAGAGTAAAGAGGCATCTCTGGGATGAACTAGAAACCCAGTGCAATGGATACTTCTAGGAATCTATGAGGGTGATGCTAGCTAAGACTCCTATCAATGAGGGCTATGGAGCCTGAACTGTCCATTTCCTGTAACCAGGTAAGACTTTCAGTAGAGAGATTGTGCCTATAGGATATGCTGGAGGTAAAAGTAGCAGTGGCCAAGCAATGAGTGGTCCAGCTTGAGAACCACACCATGAGAGAAAGAGGGCACTCAACGCTAGAGGGCCAGGACACAGAGGCAGAATGGTTCAGAGACCTAGGATAGAATCAATCATGACTGGCAATAAAAAGTGGGAGGTGGGAGTCAATGAAATGATTCCTAACGATATTCTGCTGTACTCATAGATTGTTGCCTAGCACAATTGTCATCAGAGAGACTTCACCCAGCAACTGATGGAAACAGATACAGATACCCACAGCCAAATTCTAGGTGGAGTTCAAGAAATTCTGTGGAAGATGGGGAGGAAGGATTGTCGAGACAGAGGGGTCAAAGACATTGTAAGAAAACCCACAGAATCAACTAACCAAGGATCATAGGGGCTCACAGAGACTTAACTGCCAACCATAGAGCTTGCACGGGACTGACCTAGGCCCTCTGCACAAATGTTGCAGTTTTGTAGCTTGGTCTTCTTGTGGGACTTCTAACAGTGGAAGCAGGTCCTATTTCTGACTCTGTTACCTGCTTTAGGGACCCTTTCCCCCTACTAGGTCACCTTGACCAGCCTTAATAGGAAGAAGATGTGCCTAGTTTTACTGCAACTTGTTGTATTGTGGCTGGTTGATAGACTTGGGAAGCCTGCCCTTTTCTGAAGAGAAAGAAGGAAAGGATGGGACAGGGAAGAGGGAGATGAAACAGTGATTAGGTTGGAAAAAATAATTAATTAATAAAAACATTTAAAAAAGAAAAAAAACAAATTTAGTGTTCCTTCTTCCCTGATACATAGATAATACATCATTCATATTTGTGAAATACATTTCTTGTGTGTAGATTTATGTGTAGTTTAATCCTTTTCATAACTCAACTTTTAAATATATGAAAGCATTTGTGAATATCTCAATAAAGATAAAGACATTTTTGATTTTGCTGTTGAGTTTGCATATAAATGAACAGTTTTGTTTTTTATTTTCTCTCATATATTACATCCTGACTGCAGTTTCCCCTCACTCTTCTCTTCCCAACCTCTCCCTCCTACCACCCTACCCCCATATCCTCTCCTCCTCAGTTTCCTTTCAGAAAAGCACAGGCCTCCCAAGGATATCAATGAAACATGGCATATCAACTTACGTTAAGTCTAGGCACGTGTTTACCAGTCTAGGCTGGTAGATTTTGTGTCTACCATATCAATGGTACATGATATCAATGAAACATGGCATTTTCATATGCCATATCATTTTCATTGATTTGGTACCATATCAATGAAACATGGCATATCAACTTACGTTAAGTCTAGGCACGTGTCTACCAGTCTAGGCTGGTAGATTTTGTATCTACCATGATGAAGTAAATGAATGATGTGGGATGTCTGATGTGAATTATTTATTTATACCTTCACTATTGGCCTACAGACTTGGTTTTGGTGTGATGTGGAGTGTCAGAAGTCTGGAAGCCTCTTAATTTATCTTGTTGTAATCTCATTCCATTGCATTTTCACTGCTGCTTCAGAATTTCATTTATCAGCCATGATCTATGCTGTAGACTACTGAATTTAGATTTAGAATAATTAGCAGTTGGTGTTAGGAAAAGAGAATCTTCTATTGTAAGATGAGTGACTGTAAAATTAAATTTAAATAGTTTATATCTTTATAGGCTTATACTGTATAAAACCATATATTTGAAATATGGGTAGTAAGAGATAAAATTTTCATGATTTTATTTTCTCTTTCATTTGTCAGAATTTTGTAGAAAATGAGAAAGAATATATGAAGACCTTAGGTTTATTTAACTGTCAAATATTCCAAACTTAATATTACTTTTGATAAAAGTACAGATGTTCACTGTCTTTCAACATTAATATTAGTACTTTTAACTCTTTCTAATAATAAGGATTATTGAAGACATATTAAAACAAAACTACACAGAGAAACCCTCTCTCAAAAAAAAATGCAATGTGAGACCAGACCTAGTAGAATGTGCCTGGAATTTCAGCACGGAGGCAGAGGGATTGCCACAAATTCAAGGCCAGCATGGGTTACATAATGGGTTGGATATGAGTTTGCTCTACAAAGTGAGACCCTGTCTCAGAAGGCAATGAAAAGAAAGAAAGGATAAAACAAATAAATGAATAAATGGGAATGAGAAAAAGACCAAAGTGTTAGGGAAACAGACAGAAACTTGCGTGCATGTGCACACACACACACACACACACACACACACACACACACACACACACACAGAGAGAGAGAGAGAGAGAGAGAGAGAGAGAGAGAGAGAGAGATACAGAGATAGTGACAGAGACAGACAAAGGGAGAGACAACAGAACACTCAGAGGATACATCTGAAGTATTTACATTAGCATGTTACAATATCTGAGTTCAGTATCCAGTACTGGGGAAAAATAATAAAAAATAATTATGAATACAGTATATGTTAGCTAAATGACAAAGTAGGAAATGGAATGTTAAAATAAACTTTTTGCTTTGCTGCCTCATGAAAAGTAAGAGGTGACACACCTAAATATAATCTGAGACTGACTTTTCTTAAAGTATCAGGTATTTAAAGAATGTACTGTAAAATTTACCATTTCATTGTTTTTTTTATATCTGGATGTCAACTGTAAACAAGTGAATTTTAAAGTTTTGAAATATTACTATTTGCATAAACACCCAAAAATGTACATCCAAATGTACACTAGATGTGATATGTGTCTAGTGGGATCCTTGGGTTCCATGGAAAATCCATGTAGACTCTCACAGGGCCCTAGTAGTAGGGTTGAGGGTTCAGTTCATCCTATTGCAGTAGTTTCCCTGGGTTACTACTTATTCATTTCTTGTTTCTACAAAGTTACAAGTCAAAGAGCTGTTGACACTGTTCCTAGTTGAAATACTCCTTCCTCAAACATCACTACCTATTCCTGACTCCCAGTAACCACAGAACCTAAAGGGATAGCGGGTATTTTCCTTAGCATTTCACAGACTTAACTGCAGATACCAATATAAGAGTAATAATAATCTGAATAATCTATTAGATGATTTAAAAAATACTATTTTAGACTCATTTGGAAGAAATAGAAGAGATACAATAAAAGATAGAAAAAATGACACAAAATTATTCTAGTGTTAGTCTTAAAGGGAAATTTAGGTACATGAAGAGGGATATTAAAATAAAATTAGATCATCATTATACAGTTTTACTTTCTACAAATAAACTCAGTTTCCCGAGGGGAGGAAAGTTGGTAGGTATATATCTGTAGTCATCAAACATGGCACAAAAGCAAGAAGAAGAAGTTGTTAGTGAAGCAGGATACTACAGATTTTGTAAACACGAGTCCACCATTTTAAGAAGTGTACACCTGTCCCCAAATAAAAGCAATTTCCTAAACATTTTGTATTTGTGTCATTTTCTATGTTGTTGTCATTGCAGTTTTTCTTTATTTTACACCTATAAACAATGATAGAACAGAGGCTTAAGCGATTACTGTGAGATCATTTTATGCATTAATATTACAAATGTTATTTCTGTTGAAAAAAAGAATGCTAAAAGAAAAAATATATACACACTCCCTTATCTTCATTCTTTCCATCTTTTGGTTGACAATATATTTACCACCTGAAAAAGTCAACATTTTTAACTTTAAGCCTTGACTCATTTTTAATAGCAGAAATCCTATCATGATTTCTATTTAAATTCTGCATTACAGGCTCAAACTTACAGCATTTTGAATCTCCCTCCCACTTTATCCTACACTTTATCCTACATCTTCCTGTTTGTTCAATGGAGGCTTTCTTAATTGAGGGAATTGTGATGCTTGGGCACCTTTTAATGCTGGGGCTGACCTCAGTTGTCCTTTTGTGCACCTCTCTGTTTTTGCTCATAATGTGCTCAGATGTCATTCTCTTCAGACTTTGGGAGTGCCAAAATGCTCAGTTTTGTTCATGTTCTGCCTATCCAGTATACACATTATCCACAGCTTTGTCTATTTCTTCTACATTAAACCTCAGTACAGATCTCATAGTTGGCTTCTCATAGTTGGCTTCTTCTTAATCCCACACCCTTCACACAGGCAGAAAGTTTTGCAATCCCTCTCTTGATTCCCTGGAACTAAGCATCATCCATTTTCTCCTTACTCAGAGGCTTTCATTTACTCATGATGTCACTTTGTCTCCTCATTAAATCATAGTTTAAAAATGACCCTTTATAAGGCAGTCATAATATTCTATTTTAGAGTATGCAATTTTTTAAATATTTGAAACTTTTTCATATCTATATTCTCTATATAAGAGATGACAAAGGAAAAAATATTCTTCTCTCCTGAATCGCTCCCCGCCTTTGGTTCTTCTTGGTAGCTGCCATGTAGTAACCCCCTGACAGTCAGCTCCTGAGAGTCTGAAGTAAGTTTCAGCTATAGTAGCTGTGGCCAGTTTTAGATGTTACTATGAAAATGAGATCATCTTAGAGTTCACAGAAAGGAGAGTGCTAACATAGGTATCCCCTAAAGCTGGCTTTGGAGCTCAATGCTACTATGAACTTTGTTTCCTTTGTCTCACTAGAGAAGTCCTCAGGAATAGTTTTATCACATTTCTTGGCACACCTACTACTGGAGCATGGGTAACTCCTAGGGGCAGAGTCTTTGAAATGGAGTCTTCCTCTCCCAGCATCCATAAGTTGCCTGTAGTTCCTCAACTAGGGCTGAACCTTTCTGCTGACCTCCTCATTCAATGTTGAGATTCCTGTGGCACGATCTGATGCAGATCTTGTTCAGACACTCATAGTCCCTGACTGTTCATTTGTGCAATTGTCCTATTGTATCTTTGTATCTGAAAAATACCGTTTTGCCATAATGATTTCAATAGGTTATTAATAAGAAGGAAATATTCTGTTATGTTCATTTGAGTCCAGTACTTAACCAAGGCTCTGATGCCTTTGCTTAAGAAGTTTATCCATGTTTCTGCTAATTGTTCTTCTCAATCCCTTTATATTAAGCACTATTCATTAGAGATAGTTACGTTTCTTACAACATTTTAGAAATAGGAATTGTGCAGTGTTTTAGTCCTGGAGTTTCTTTAGACAGTGAATCTAAAATTTAATACAATTGCCTAAAGCAACTGTATTAGGTTTGTGATGCAAAAAATATCGTTTTAAGAAGAACAGGCAAGCCTGGCGGTGGTGGCACACGCCTTTAATCCCAGCACTCGGATTATCCCAGGTGGATCTCTGTGAGTTCGAGGCCAGCCTGGGCTACCAAGTGAGTTCCAGAAAAGGTGCAAAGCTACACAGAGAAACCCTGTCTCGAAAAACCGGAAAAAAAAAAAAAAAAAAAAAAACAGGCCGAGAGATGAAAACATGTTTTTAACTATTTACGTACACTTGTTTAGATATGCAAAGTTTATGCTGTCCATTGTCCAGAGGTGTCCATTATAGGTTAATGATTTTTTTATGCTTCTATTTGACAATCTTGCAAATTTAACTTGTTGGTTCTCATGAATTGACATTTCTTTGAAATTTTGTTACTTAATTCACGATTGCCACTTGGAATGAGTCATCATGAATTCTTTAGTATTGTCTTAATAAGGTTTCAATCACCATTCAGCAAAAGCATAAACTATGAAAATAGTATCCATGTAGCATTTACTGATGATAAAATTAAGCAATATATTTATGAATTTAAAAACATCAAAAGGGGCTGGTGAAATGATTCAGTGGGGAAGGGCTCTTGCTACCAAGACTGATGGTCTGAATTGGATGTCTATGATCCACTTAGTAAAGGAGAGAAGAAACTATTAAAGATTATCTTCTGATCTCCACATGTGTGCTATGGCATACACACACACACACACACACACACACACACACACACATATACACACACAATTGTAACAAAAAACTTCAAAAATTACATCTTTGAGGAAACTGAAATCATTTTAGAATTTGCATACTTCTAAATTTAAAAAAAAAGACCCCAAGGATTTTAAGATTTTTTTTAATCTTCTTAAGGAAATTAAGCAAATATTTAAAGAGGTAAAGTTATTAATTTTTAGACATAGATCCTATATTAGAGAATCAGCAAATATCCATGCAGAATAAAGAAGCAGGAAGAGTGTGGTTAGTACTCTTGATTTCCAAGTAACAAACCATTTAGAACCATACATTTAAAATAATAATTAGTAGAACATTCAGGAAAATTTTAAAGTATGGTGTGGTGACACCCATTGACTGCTTTTTTTCCCCACACTCACATGTGTTTTATTGTTTATAAACATAGACCATCATTATCTAGTTTGGGAGAAGCAGACACACAATATACAGGAGTTCAGAATAGAGCCATGGGGGAGGGGATGAATAAAAATTAAATACTTTAGGAAAGGTCTCAATGAAGTCCATTACTTTGCATGGTGACTTAAAACAGCAATATATCACATATAGCCTATCATTAACCTCTCTATAACCCCTACTCCACACAATTATCTATACTTACTCTCCTGGTTTTCTGCAGGTACTCTAGTTTATATAGTCACATCTGAAGATTTGAAGCTAGAGACTGTTGCTAGAGTTTTCCTGCCTGGCCCACAGTCAGGATAAATCTCTTTCACCTGCCAGTCCCACACACAGCAGCTCAGACCCAACCAAGTAAACACAGAGACTTATATTGTTTACAAACTGTATGGCTGTGGCAGGCTTCTTGCTAACTGTCCTTATATCTTAAATTAATCCATTTCTATAACTCTATACCTTGCCACATGGCTCGTGGCTTACCGGCATCTTTTCATGCTGCTTGTCCTGGTGGTGGCTGGCAGTGACTCCCTCCGCCTTCCTGTTCTTTTCTCCTCTCTGTTAGTCCCACCTATACTTCCTGCCTAGCCACTGGCCAATCAGTGTTTTATTTATTGACCAATCAGAGTAATTTGAATACAGACCATCCCACAGCAAGAGACCTCAGAAGAGAGAGAGAGAGCATGTAAAATGTATCATTCTGGATCTGTTTTACCTCATTCAATATGATCTTTTCTAGTGTCATCTATTCATCCACAAATATAATGATTTAATTGGCTGGGGGTGTATACAGAAGAAGGATGGAGAAGGGTAAAATAACTATCTATCTAAAAATAATTATAATACATACAAGTTGGTGTATACATATACAAATATGGTTTAAATGACAATACTGGGTAGACAATCATCTCTCTAAGGGCTATAGACCATCTAACAAAAACCCCAACAATAGGCATGTACAACAAGATCTCTTTTCAGTTGCTGGTCATGATTACCGAAGAGACTCATAAAATATCACAGGCTATTGTTATTGTCTTTGATTGCCCCTCAAAAAGGAAGACAATTCTCAATTGCTAAAGACACCATGCACTTTGGACTTCTCCTCCTTCCTCATCCTCATCTTCCTCCTCCTCCTCTTTTTCTTCTTCTTCATTCTTATTCTTATTCTCCTCCTCCTCTTCATTTTCCTTCTTCTCTTCCTCCTTCTCATTCATATTCTTATTCTTCAAAACAGTGTCACTGTCTTAGATGTCTGGAACTCACTATGTGGACTAGACTGGCATCAAATTTGCAAAGATCATCTGTGCCTCTGCCTTTTGAGTGTTGTGAACAAAGGTGTGTACCACTATGCCTGGTCTGTTCAAGCTTCTAAAGGAAGGAATCAACTAATAGTCTACCATGTATGATGAGTATGAACCACAACAATGACTACTTGGCAGTAGTGACACATGTATCTTAGTGGTAAGTAACAGCTCTCTGATTGGATTTAAGGCCTACTCAACAAAAGAGAAATCATGTCAGCATTGGAAACATACACAGCTACCCAAGGCTAGTGATATCATGGATCTTAGAGGAAAACTTACCATCTCCACTTTACTAAATCAGTATAATTCATTACTATATTCTAAATATCTGACCTTATACCTTATGAATGTAGTCCTCACCCCCATCAAGGACACTTCTCTTTCCTATAGCTAGAGATCATTACAGCAAACCACAACTGATCAAAATACAGAATTTTGGAGCACAGTTTCAATTGATACAGCTACAACACAACTCCTGCATCCCCAGGCTCAGAGATCATTTTGGAAGAGGTTATAGAAAGACTATAAAAGCCAGAAGAATAAACAGTGTGCTATTATATCGTGTCTCCAAGAAATGTCAGAAAAGGTACACCCATGGAATCCCATCAGCACTGCTACAAAACATGACCTGAACAAGACAACACCAATAGACATGATCAGATGGAATGGGGAAAGCTCATGAGGGTTCAACCCTAAGCAAAGAACTACAGGAAACTAAGGATTACTAAGAGCTGCAAAAACAGTCTTCCCCAGGGAAGGGCATGCCAGGTGGTTTTTCAATACCAAGTGGTCAGTCCTGAAAACATACACAAATAGGTAACATTGCACAGACTGAACAGGTTGCATTTTTTTTATTTAGGAACACACACACACACACACACACACACACACATACACATGCAACAATGAAAGAAAAGAAGAGGACATGGATTTGAAAAAATCAAGGGAGTTATATGGGAGGGTTAAGAGAAAGGAAAGGACAAGGGGAAATGAAATAACTATAATCTCAAAATAAATTATCAAAAAAGGTAATGAAGACAATAAGTAAATGATAATAAATAGCATGTATGCATTCTAATTGAGTTTTGTGCTTCAGCGTTTTTCTTTCTCTACACTCAAAGTGAATACTAGCTATACACAGAATGAAGAAGTATTAGTTAAGCATTCTTTTGGTGTTACAGGCTTTGCTCCTCAGTTGGTGCATGTCAGATCAAGCATGGAGCAGCATCATACAAGTTAGGTCTCTCATCATTTTGGCAATTGTTAAGTACAGTTCAGCAGCAGATAAGGATCTTGTCCTAGATCATTTAAAAAATCAATAAGAGTCAGCTGTGAACTCAGTAATTTTTTTTCTTTTTCTGTCAGCAAATTGATTTCTCATCTATTGCATTCCATTTTAATTCCATGATAATAATGCTCATGACCCAAATTTTAATACAATATAAAATCAAACTGTAAATAAAAATCATCAGAAGTTGCCCCGGATTTGCTGTATTGTCTATTCCTAGGGATCTTATGGTATTATTGTGTAGCCATTTTCAGTAGGTTTGCCGTGGTAACAGAAGACATTTCTCTGTTTAAGCAAAAGGAAGTTGAGTACTATTAAAACACAGCTTATCAGTGATTATCACCAAAGGAAACATGACATTAATATTGAATGAACTGATATTTTAATTAGGCTAAAGTTATCCAAATACTCTCCACTATATGGTCTTTATGACACTTTGGCAGTTTCCTGCATAGATTTCTGGTCTTCTGGTTTCTTTCCCTTAGTGTAGACTAAGAGTTAATGACACTTCCACCTACAAATTCTTCTCCGCACAGACGCCTGTTTCTAGATCAAATGAGGATCTTGGAGTTGTTTTTAATGCACATTATATCAACTACTCCCTTCCCAAATCTGACAAAACAGGCTGCGTTGAAAAAGGGTCTCAGCATACTTTCCTGTGGGTCCACCTAGCCACACTCTAATTGTTTCTGATGTGGGATTGGATCTCCGTGGTGATATTTTATTTGTGCTGAAATGTGGTAATATTTTATTTGTGCTTTAATAAATAAAATTTGCCTGGAGATCAGAGGAAATACCAAGCCTTTTTAAGTAAACAGAGAAGTCAGGCAGTGGTAGTACACACCCTTAATCCTATCACTTAGCAAGCAGGATCTCTGTACGTTCAAGGGCACACTAGGGAACAGAGTCAAGCGTGGTGACACATGCCTTTAATTGCAGTACCAACCATAGAGACCTGGAGGCCTGTATAGACATACAGGAAGTGACAGAGATGTGTAGGAAGAGGAAGTAAAGCAGCTGGGCTGAGAGAACCAATGAGAGGGCAGAAAAGCAAGGCATATAAGGCATGGGTAGACAAAACTAACTCACATTTGGAAGCTGCCGAGTTGGAGAGGTAAGGTTAGTGGCTTTCCCTATTTCATTGATCTTTCTCTAAGGCTTTCACCCCTATATTTGGCTCCATGTTTTTTATTTAATAAGACCATTTAGAAATTCATCTACAGATCTATGTGTGAGGTTTATGTTGATCTAAAGCCTTGCCTGAGTCAGAAAGCCTTTGCCCCTCTACACTTGATTTTATGAGTCAAGCTATGCCTCAGCAGTGGGCTCGAGTAGGTTGATTTTGTAATAGGAAAACAGAAACCAAACTTTTCTTTATCACAGCATTGCTGAACTGATGGAATGAGACAATTTTTCTAAATATGACTGAAAAACATTGTAAATTTTCAGAGGAATATTGAGTTTGTAGTGGAATTCCTTCATTTCTCTCTGAAGTCAGAGAAAAACATCACAAAATTAGTGCACATGATATTCCTAATAAAGCATGTAAGTGTTTTTATCTGCAGAAGAATGCCTATGTCCACAACAACCAACATCCCCATGTATATTCTCAGAGGCTCACCACCTAATACTACTTGACAAAACACATTCAGTAAATAAATAATTAGGAAATGATTGCCTCTTATCACTGTGCCAGAAAACACATCCTCTCATATTCAAGCTGTCGGCAGTGAATGTCGGAAACAGGTTTTAGGCACATTCTGCTTATGAAAGGCTTCCCTGCAATGTCTAGCAATGATGAATTGCTCCCAACTTGGTCAATGAGAATGGGTGAGTGTGGACATGTTGATGGATAGAACTACTGATGATCTAATGATCTTTTGGCAGCTGTTGTAAAAATTTCCTTGAACACAAGGAAAGAGACAAATTTGCTTTTGTCAGCACTATAGATAAAAGATGTAAAAAAAAAAAAAAAAAAAAAAAGCCCTTCATACAAGGAAGGTTGGAGAAACACACAGGCTGTGACTGTGATGAAGAAATTGGAGGTTGATGTGTTAATTGATACAGAAGAAGATGGGGCTGGGCAGGTGTAGGGTAGATGGAAGTGAAGACTTAGCATTTGGTGAGCTGCTTCCAGTGAGGACCAAGTGCTAGGGTTTGATTTGCAGAACAGGTAAATGAGACAGACCCCTCTCTTTTCAGACAGTGAAAACTTATAAGTCAGGGGAAATCAGAAGGCTCTAGACTTGGAAAAGTGAGAAAAATCTTGGCTAAAGACAGTCTCAGACAACAGCTCTTTAACATTTTTAGAACTCAAACCAGGTCACCAGTTTTAGTGACAAGTGACCTAGCAAGAACTTGGAGTGGGGCTAGTGATCACTCATGCCAAGTGTATAACTCCAACAAAGCAGACATCTTCTGAAGCAGCTTTAAACATATTTTTTCAAATATAAGTTTTTTGCCTTAAAAGATAAAGTAGTTAAATAATCATATGGTTTTAGTTAATGGAGATAAATTATGTGTAGTGTAGCCATTCATCAGATTCACTCTGCTGATATCTTCAAAACCCCACATGTATTCCCAAGAGTCCATCTCTAACATCTAAGAACTTAACATAGCTTGATGAAATTTACAGAGAAGAAGGTGAATTTTCAATAGTCATATTTGGCTTAATATGCTATAATGAGCATCGAACTTGGATACTTGAAATCATTCTATGTCCACGCAGTTCACATCAGATGAAATTAGGGCAATGAAACTTATATTGAAGACATTCATTGTCTTATTTAGGATTTCTATTACTGTGAAGAGACACCATGACCACAGCAACCCTTATAAAGGAAAACATTTCATTGGAGTGGCTCACTTATAGTTCAGAGGTTTAGTCCATGTCATATGGCAGGACATGACAGCATGCAAGCAGTCATGGTGCTGGCTGCATCTTGATATGCAGGGAACAAGAAGTGGTCTCTGACACTGGCTGGTATCTTGAGCATATATGAGACCTCAAAGCCTACCTCCACAGTGACACACTTCCTCCAACAAGGCCACACCTCCTAATAGTGCCACTCCCCTTGGGGGCTATTTTTCTTTCAGATCATCACACTTACAGTAGCCCTGATGTCTCAAAATTATGACTCCAAGGCTTTCTATTATGTCAAATACAGAAGTTAGATTTTTCCTATTTAGTCCTTAATATTGCAAACAAAGGATCTTCAGTATCATTTACCATTTGATTGCTATCATATTTGCTTGTAACATTTTTAATTGAACTCTATAATTTCAATGGAAAATAGGCCACATTTTAAGTCATATATTAAAACTTAATCAAATGCGTTACTCATATATGCACTCTTTGATGTTTACAACCCTGTGGTCTCTGTGGTAATAAAGCCCTGACATGGATATGGTTCTTTAAGGTGCATTTTAAACTATTGTGAAGTGATGTCAGAGAGGAAGGATTTTTATATTCAGGGATAAATTTTATGTCATTATGGATGTCATTAGTATAAGAACATTGGTCCAAGGCTTTTCTTCCAGATTTGGTTCCGCAAAGATGATGCACACATTCTTGCCCTATTCAAAGATCGAGTGTAGGCACAAAAGTGCACTAGTGTATTATATATCACACAGAAATCTTATCTCCCTATTGAGTCAGGATGAGTGTAATTTCTTGGTACTATCATTTGGCAACTTATTTAACTATTTTACAAAGTAACTCTGCAAATGACCAAAACCTATTTACTTCTGTTCAGTCATTACATTGATAATAGTAACTATCATAGGAAATATTACTAAAATCTGTTAGGAATTAAAAAGTTGAGGATGAAAAAATGTTATGGGATACTGAACTCAATTTGGGTGAATGGAGAATAAAAATTTCAGAAAGCTAATGATAAAGAGTCCTTAAAGATGAATGCAGATAAGCACAGCATGCTCATCATGGAATATGTGTTACACCACATACAGAAACAGCAATGTTAGCAGCCAACAACACCTGAATGAAACGATTAGAGAAGCTTAATGGAATGGCCACACAAGGCTCCAAGGCTCTAGTTTTCCTCTGTTTCATGACTGAATTCATTGAATATGGTATATAGCAGAAACTTCAAATAAAAAGTGAGAAGCACAGACATGACCTCTATTAAGCTTTGAACTTCGTTAAATAATTTATCTTTATGGACTTTAATTTTCTGATAAACAAATTCTGATTATGAATGCCTTCATAGCTAATTTTTTTAGAAATATGCCCAGTGTATTGTGATAATGTAATATGTCCACTTTGAGCATATACTTTAATTTGTTATACAATATATTGCACAATTCTAGATCATATTTGCATGTGTATGTATGCATATGTGTGTGTACAGGCACATGTGTGTTCATGAGTATGTAGAGGCCAGAAGTCAAATTTGGGCATTGTTCTCAGATGCTCTCAACCTTTTGAAGATAGTAGTATTTTTGAGATAGGCTCTTTTACTGACCTAAAGTTCTCCAAGCTGGGTAGGCTTGCAGGTCAGTGGTCCTCAGGGATCCACTTTCTTCTACTTCCCATCTGGAAACACAAGCCACCACACACAGCTGTTTTTATACCCTCTCTGAGGGACAAAGTGCTTGGCAAGCATGTTAATGACTACACTATCTACCCACCTGAATTGCATAGATTTTAATAGCAAAATGATTTTTAAAAACTAATATAAAAATAAAAATATTCTCCAATTAGGACCTCATGTATATGAAAACATAATTTATGTATCCTCTTTATATGTCTTTGATACTCAATAGAAATTTGATTTTTTTTGACATTAAAATATCCCTCTACTGTGTACTTACCTGTTAAATGATTCCATGATTTCTTTATTTATTTTTCATAATTTCTACTGTGTACATGTACAATTTTTAGAACTATACATCAGATATATCTTTCTCATCGTGCTGATGTCATGCTGCTAATGTTTTGCAGCAGCTACACAAGAATTAAGTACAATAATCATGAAAGTACACTGTAATGAACATTAATGAGAGACAGTATTTCATTTGCAATACTGCACATGCATGCTTTAGCTTATAAAAGCATGCATTTGTTTCTGTTTGCCACATACGAGATTGTATTTGGAAATGCTGGTTGGGAAATGAATGGCATTTCTAGGTTCAGCATTCTCATCTAATCAGTCCACACAAAAATAGACCATCTGCTGTGGCCTGTCAACATATAGTCATACCGTTCAAGCTTTTCAGAACACATCCTTTAGATTATAATATATCTCTAAATTATTAGTTTTCATTGTCTAGGTACACTTTGTGGTATTATTTAGCCCTTTGGTTAAAAGTAGCTCCTCACTAAATTTATGACAGTTTCTTTAGAAAAACACATATATAATAGACCTTTAGAGTATATGTTTTATTCCAATGTGTATTTATACACAAATATAAATATGAGATGCTCTAAAGACTAAGATATTTATCTTGCATTGTGCAGTGACATCCAGTGAAAAATCAACTTTTGAAGGATTAACTGATACCTAAGATAGGTTATCATATCTTTATACTTGAGAAACAGCAATGCCTTTAAGCTCATTTAGGGAGTTGTCTTAATCAATTTTGGTAATAAATAAGCCATTTGAGAAAAAAAATAAATTTTCAACTAAATAGCCTTAAAGTGCAAAATAATAATGGCACAATTTTATATTTAAAAATTAATTTTATTTATATGAATGTGTGCCTACTTGTCTACATCTACACCACATACTTGCAGTGCTCTGCCCACTGAGTCCAGAAGAAAGTGTCTGATCCCCTGGAATTAGAGTTAGAAACAGGTGTGACCTAGCTGCTATGGGTGCTGGGAACTGATCTTAACCATTGAGCAATCTCTGCAAACTGGAATAGTTACCTTTTAAATTTATTTTATTTATAAGAAATATGTAGTTGAAATCTCATACAAGTATTAAGGAATGTGTGTGTGTGTGTGTGTGTGTGTGTGTGTGTGTGTGTTTATAATTAAAGAAAAAGAAGCCGTTAATTTGAGGGAGACAACGACAGGGATGTGTGGGAAAGGTTGGAGGGAAGAGAGGGAAGGGAGGAAATGATGTAAGCAAATCATAATTTAAAAAAAAATCTATTACATGTTAAAAACATACTAAAATACTTGTGAGATACAATAAAATTATGTTAAACACATATAATACATATAAACTAAGTACTACATTTTAGAAAAAACAATTTTGTTAGCTCAATCTGAAGTACTGTATAATCAATGACATATTTATAATTAATGAATATTAGAATAATAGCTACAATTTATTGAGATTTTACACTTCCCCATATCTTATAACTTATGATAAATTTGTTTGTATTGTGGAGAGTTTGTAGTACTTTCTGGTGGGGTTGCAGGGGTGATGAAGTACTCAGTATTATAAAAAGACTTGGCTCCCAGGAGTTTGACCATGCTTCAATGACTATATGAGCAACACAAATTGGACTTGTTTTCTTCCTCCTCCTCCTTGTCCTCTTCCCCCTTTTTGGAGGTAAGTCACAGGATGGGAACTGAACTGGGAGGACTAGGAAATGAGTGTGATTGGGGTTCAGGATGTGAAATTCCCAAATAATCAGTAAAAAAATTTATGTTGGAAATAATCAAGTCTATGAGTCCTGGTATAGAGCAGCATTCCTAATATCTTCCTGATTATTGTTGTGCTTTCAGGAATAAAATTAACAATGAGAAAACCAAGTTCTAAAGACTTCATTTTTTTCTGCTTTGCTTCCTATGGCTTTATGTAACAATGTATTATTAATTATTATTAAAATTATTGATAAAAATGTCAAAATCTGTCAAACTCATAATTCCATTCAGAAGTAAATTTTTCTATTGATGCTGCATAGCAATAACCCCAGCCGTATACATATATTAAAAATGTTTTAAGCTTCAACTGATTACAACGAGAATAAAACACATCATTACAAATTTAGTTATACACTATTTTCTTAATTACTTAATGGTTTCCTAAATGTTCATTAGAAAAAATTCTAAATAAATCTTTTATAATTTGAACTTCCTTAGATCATTTATGGAAACAATTAATCGTCCTATACCCAAAGTTAGCTTTTTTCTAGAAATTAACTAATTAATTAATTAATTAAATTATTTATTTATTTTTTGGTTTTTCAAGACAGGGTTTCTCTGTGTCTGTTTGGTGCCTCTCCTGGATCTTGATCTGTAGAAATTTCTTTTTTATAAAGGTTATTAATCTTTCTTCAGCTTAAGATTTAAGAACTTAGTTTAAGAACTTAAATAAGTTCTCATGGGCAAAGAATAGGGAAACGATATTATTTGAGTTGAATATGATCTTAAAGACGTGCTAGAGGTGTCTGAAAATCTCAACACTGACTTTCACTGTAGGACAGATTTTTCACAGGAGAAAGATTCTTTGCAGATGTGGGAAAGAAGAGTCTGGATTTGCAGACAAATCCTGGTGTTTTCCGTGTTGGTGTAGAGGAAGTCGGGTGAGCATTAGCTTACTGTCATGAAGGCCTTGCCTTGCTGTAAGAGCCTGCCTTTTGCTATGATCATGTCTTAGGAGGATTCTGTGAAAAAGATGGATTTCTAGAATTATCATTAATTGCTAAGGCAACAAGTTTTTAGCGAGATTTATAGACAAGTTTTCAAAAGAATTTTGGGAAAAAGTGTAGAAGTTAGTCAGGATACCTGTCTATGTAAATGTCAGTCTGACCAACAGGTAGGGCAGAGGACTGGTCCAGCTGGTTTCTCCCTAGGGCTGAGCATGATGATTTGTGTAGAAGGGACAGCCCCCCCCCCCCCCCCCCGGCTCTGAGAAGCACACTGGACAGGAAGACTTGTTAGACTTGTTGAAGCAGGAACTTGCTTTATTGCATCAGGAGTGTATAGGTTGGGGGGATGGGGGGGGGAATTGGGTGAGGATAGTGGGCCAATGAGATGATGCCACCTCAGCATTTACTAGGCAGAGGCGATTCTAGGTCGGGTAGTGCTGAGTCACTCTATGTGGAAGTCATGTTGGAGGACAGGAAGCCAAACTTGAGCTAGGCTCAGGAAGTTACACTGGGCTTCATGGGGGCCCAACATGTAAATGCTATCTAAGTGCTTTACATTACAGTGGAAAAATGGAGAGACACATTAGAACATATTTGGTTTTTAATATACTTTCTAGTTTTTGAAATTAAAATATAACTAAGTCGTTTTCTTTTACCTTTCGTCCCCTAGTCCCTTCCCAGGCACCTTCCCTGTTCTTTCTCAAATTCATGGTTTCTCTTTATGTAAGTGTGTTATTTTTTCCTTAATATAAAAATACAATGTGCTTAGTCCGTATATAGTTACTTGTACCATTGAGGAACACCCAAAATTGGCACTTTCTTAACTCATCATTATCCCAAACTACATTTTAAATATTTATCCTTATACCTACAGATAAGTGTAGCTCTCACCTTCACTAAAGAAATGTGTCTTTAAAACAGGCTGAGATCATTAAATTATATTTTATTTTATAATCTGCTCATACTTGGCTCTTCAGTTTCTAGAAGAACTCAATAAGTTATGATTCCACATAGTTGATCTCTGGTTACAGAAACAGTATAACTCAGAAAATTCAATGTAGACGTGGAGAGCATTGATTTTATCCAATTAAAATATACTGATTTAAGTAGATGCTACTTTATAATATTTTTATATTTCTAACAAAAGTGAACACATTCTTGTCATTTTTAAGAAGCTTTGAAATACTGAAAACTCCTTTCACTGATTTGTGCCCTGTTCTATTTTTAAATTGCTAAAATCATCAAAGAATGAATGAAAGATGAGTACCATGATCATGCAAGTGATGTGTCTGCATGGCATTTCCTTTAGATTCATATGCAGAAGAATGATAAAACAGCAATAATTTTCCAAACTTACATTGCTTATGATATCAGTAGTTGATCCCATTGGGTCTTAGTAGGAAAACAAACACAAAAATGCATGTCAGGAAAATCACAGCTCTAATTTTGTAAAAACTTCATTTTATTTAACGAAGGTACATTAAACAGACAACACAATGGACGAGAACCTAAGCATTGTTTTTTGTGTGACTGCTATGGAAATTTTCATGAAAATTTCAAGAAAAATAGAAAGAGCCAGCAAGGTCACTTATCAGGTAAAGATGCATGTGGGGGCCTGAAGACTGAGTTCAATTCTTAGATCCCACAAGGTAGAAGGAGAGAACTGACTGCAGAGCATTCTCTTCTGATTGCCAGACATGCTATGAAACAATAAATAAAAAGTAAAAAATTAAGCTTGTAATTCATAGAGAAAATAAATCTTCCAACAATAGGTTGTGAAATGTTTTCAAATATGTAACCGCACTAAAAACCACACAGTAAACAGTTTTGATTACACTACAAGATTTTAAAAACATTGCAAATGTTTTTAAAAGGGTACATAGGAAATGTACATATTGTCCTATATCAAATTAGTAACATGCATTTTACATGCAAGTCACACTTTTGTTATGTCTCAAAGAGATTGCAGACACCACTAAACCCTTTCTAGGTTTCTCAGCATGGACTTAATTAATGGAGTTCCTGGGCTCCAGTGTTTGTGGATATTATTAAAGTGATTTCTAAACAACAAGACAATGTGTGTATGTGTGTGTGTGTGTGTGTGTGTAAAGTACCTGCACATGTAAATGTGTGATACTATGTGAGTTGTTTCTGTGTGTGCCAGAAATAACTTCACAGATTCTTACATTGTGAAAGATATCAAATGCACTATTTATATAAACAAACTTCAACAACCAATTCCAAAATTAATATGAATAAAAAGTTTCCCAGCAACTTTCTTCAAAATTATTGTGTTAATTAGATTAAATTTTAGTGTCTTATACAATGGCTAATAGTCAAATCAGATATGTTTATTTCAAAGTTACATTTTTAGTCTGGGTTTGTTATATTTGCTCATGATGTTACATTTATTTCAGGTCTCTCACTCTTTTTCTCTCACAGACACAGACACACACACAGACACACACACACACACACACACACACACACACACACACACAC